>PVJI01001550.1:0-175647 GCA_004026765.1 Micronycteris hirsuta | reverse complement strand
GTTAAAAAATGGAAAGAATCTTTCTTGAATCTGAATCAGCTGCTTTAAAGCATTCTGCCTGAGGGAGCAGGATTCTCAGAACTGAGACACATGATCCCACCGGCCCCATTCAGATTTCACTTCTTGTTTTCAGAACTTTGGAATAAACAATCCTGGTCCCAGAAGTATTGTAGTTTTGAGTCACACCAAGCAGAAATTGTGTTATTTATTGAGGGAGTTTTGTGAACCAGAGAGTTGGGGCCATTCCTGGGGTGTTGGTGGGGGATAGCGGGGGAAAAACACCCCTGGGACATGCAACAGATGGTACACAGAACGCTTTTCAAGTGAAATGTTTTTTAAATGAACCCTACAGCTGCCATGAAAGGGGAAGAGTAAAGATGTCCCAGGCAGGCAAATGCAAACCAAGATAATTGCTTTGGTGACAGTGTTGGGGAGAAGTTATGTAAATATCTCCGACAGCATTACTGTCTCTTGGCAGGATTCTCTTCATCTCAACCACTACACCTTCCGAAGTCGTCTTGATTTACAGGCATCTGGCCTCTGTGCAGCCAGTGCTGGGGACAGAGTGTGGGAGCACCAGATCCTCTGTTTCCCCCGATTAGCTGGAGTTTGGGGATCAGGTAAAACAGGAACCAAAAGGCCCAATACCATTCCTTACATTTCTTTCAGATGATTGCCAAAGAAGGGGTGAATGGTTTGACCGTGTCGGAACTACAAGCTGCCTGTAGGGCCCGAGGGATGAGATCACTGGGTCTCACTGAGGAACAACTGAGACAACAGCTCAGAGAGGCAAGTAACAGCGTTCCCAGGTCCTTTTTGCTCAGCTGTCTCCCCTACACTTTGCAGACGTCATTTTGTGATTTCTACTTTTTCACAAGTAGACCACCTTATCTAATTTGCCTTATTTAATTGGGCAGTGGGATACCAAAGCAGCTAGATCCTTTGACTGAGACAAGGTACTGTATTCATTTTCTATTGCTGCATAACAAAGGATCACAAATTTAGTGGCTTAAAACAACACCCACTGCCATGGCTGGTGTAGCTCGGCGGATAGTGTGTAGGCCTGCAAACCAAAGGGTGGCCAGTTCGATTCCCAGTCAGAGCACATGCCTGGGTTGCAGGCCAGGTCCCCAGTACAGAGTGTGTGAGGGGTGGCAACACATTGATGGTTTTCTCCCTCTCTTTCTCCTTCCCTTCCCCCCTTCCTAAAAATAAATTAATAAAATAAATTAAAAGAATAAAAAAACAACAAAAAAAAAACCCAATGCCCATTTATTAGCTCGTGATCCTGTAGGTCAGAGGTGCAGGCTGCATTCCTTTCTGGAGGCTGTGGAGAAGATTCCGCTTCCAAGCTTATTCAGTTTTTTGTCTGAATTCAGTTCCGTGCAGCTGCAGGACTGAGGTCCTTGTTTCCTCACTGGCCATCAGCCCTGGGCTACTCTCAATCCTGGAGTCCACCAGCATTCCTTACCTCTAGGTCACCTACATCTGCAAAGAACTTCTCGCATGCTAAATAACCCTCCACATGCTTTAAATCTCAGACTCCCTTTGCTCTCCACTTTTTAAATTTTTAGCTCCAGATTTAAAGGTCTCATGGGATTAGATGAGACTTACCCTAGTAACCTTCCTATCTTAAGGGCAACTGACTTGGGACCTTAATTGTATCTGCAAAATCCCTTCATGGCATCACCTAGAGTTGCGTTTGGTTGAATAAAGGAAGAACGTGTGGGTACATGAGGGACTGGAAATCTCAGGGCTGCCTTAGAATTTTGCCCACTCCGGGCACGGGCAGGGCCAGGCATGATCTCTAACACAAGGCCTGTTGTCTGTGTGCGCCCATCTGGAGGGGTAGCCTTGGCTGCGGCTCGCCCGGACCACTTCCCAAACCAATGTGAAGTGCTAGCTTTGGAAACACAGGCTTAGCATTTCCCCTCAGATAACACATTTTAACTGAATGTAATGCTTTGAAACAAAGGAGTATGTCCTGTTGAAATTCTCATTCCTTTAACTGTGAAAAGTGCTGTAAAGTGTGCCCGTGTTATTTGGGGACAGGAGCCATGGCTGGGACTGTGAAACCACGTCAGGTGGCTTTTCCCTCTTCCATGTTGGACCTGCTCTGTTTCACAGAGGGACGTACTGCAGAGAGGTTTCTTAAACAGAGAGTTTCTTAAACAGAGAGTGCTTAAACAGAGAGTGCTAAGTGGGTTCAACTGTCTAGTTGCTTTCTTGAAAGTGCGTGTCCTTTTCCAGCCCCACTGCAAGGGGATGAGGCTGCAGTGGGACACGCAGCGCTCTGGACTGTCACTCAGAAAACCCCGTGTCAGGATATGAACAGCCATCCCATAGAGAGGAAGATAAAAATGGTCAACACGAAACGCCTTAACTTCATGAGAAGATAGAACTATGAGATACCGCATTTACCTATTACGTTGACAAAGATCAGGTTTTGATAACATGCTGTGTTGGTGAGGACGTGGGGGGAAAGGGGCTCTCATGCATTGCTGGTAAAAACTTCCGTAGAGGTCTGGCCATGGCTCTCCAAATTTTAAAATGTCCTTAGTTTGACCCAGCCATGCCACTTCTAGGAATGCATCCTATGTTCTTGCACATGTACAAAATGACACACCTGCAAGATGACCCACTTCAGCACTGTCTGCAATAGCCGAAGATTAGAAACTGTCCAACATTCATTAATAGGAGTATAATCAAATAAATCACAGCATTTCCATACAGTGGACTCCTTTACGGATGTTTAAAAAGGAGGCAGCTCTTTATCTACTGATATGAATCAATCTCCAGGATGAAATATTTCAGTGAACTAAAGCAAGGACAAAAGTTTGTATCTCACTCATCCTTAGTGTAAAGAGAAAAGAGGTACAAATATTGCCTACTGCTATGTGCATGGGTAGCTCTGGAAGGTTGAACGAGGGATTGATACCAGCAATTGCTTCCAGGGAGGGAAACGGGGTAGGAAGAGAAGCAGGGAGGAGACAGGCTTCTTTTCATTGATTTCATTTGACCTTTGAATTTTATCTCATGCATATATTATTGACCTAAAAACAGTGTTAAAGCCTGGCCAGTTCGGTACTACTTGAAAACTTACATCTCATTCTCATTTTAACGTTTCTTTGGTTATGAGTGAGGCCGGTTTATTCTTTAACATCTACTTTGTGTCTCAGTGGAGATACTGGGCCTGTTCAGTCCACAGAGTTTACCTGCACATTCTTTCTCGGACTCCGAGAGGGCCCGCTGGAGGGAGGGGCGTTGCAGCGCAACCACTGGTGCGGAAGCCAGGCGGCTAACGTGCTTGTCCTTGTCCTGCCCTGAGTTAGCTGCACGCGCCCGCCCGGGGAAGCTGTGAAGCCGGGGACGCAGTGGGTGGTCTTGGGTCACATCCGGTTCTAACATTCCGTGATTCTGTCACGTTTTGTTTCCCTCCCATTCTCCAGTGGCAGGACCTGCACCTGAAGGAGAAGGTGCCCCCTTCTCTTTTGCTCCTGTCACGAATCTTCTACCTGGTAGATGTGAAGCCAAAGCCCACTGAATTCCCACTAAGTGGGGAGGTGAGTGACTGGGCCCCCGGAGAACCTGAATTTCCAGAACTAGGGCCTCTCCACAAACCTCTTCCTTCCTGTTAAAGCCAGAGTAGGCATTTCTCTTGGAATTCAGCCCACTTGACCTTAAAATATTAAAACCACTGAAACTACCTGTAGCCATGGGGCTGTCACTGCCTTGAATCCCAGCTCGATTAGGGGCTTTCCTGACAGGAGCTCAGTTCTTTGACTGTGACTCATTCACTCTGTAGTCTTCAGACTGTTCTTGCCACTCTTTCTCCTTTGAGGCTGAGCGCTTCCTGTTCTGTCGTTTCTGTTTCATTTGTCCGATTCCTATTAATTTTTAAGCAGTGAATGGCCAATTTAGATTGTAAACTTTTTGTCTTTCTACAACTCATTTTCTTAATCATTGTTTGTTGCCTTCAACTCAGCAGCTTTGTTTGTCCTGGTCTTTTCCTGAAGGACCCAGAACTGGACTGATCGCTAGAGCATCTTGTTCTGAGTGCTTCAGAAAGGGCCTCTCAACTGTCTGCTTTGTGGCTTTATGTCTAACTCAGAACCTGCATGGGTGAGAAAGGAAGGGACCATTCTAGAACATGCTGCATATGTGGTTTAGTGGATTAGACTAAATACTCTGGAGTGAGGAACAGCTGTGTTTTAACCTTAGTTATGCTGTTAACTCCTGGGACATGCCAAGGAAATTACCGGAAGTCCATCATGTAAAATGCATGCCAGGAGACACCATCTTGCCTTCCCTTTGCGTAGTTGCAGAGACTAATCTGGATTTGGGCTTTGTCCAGGAAAGGTTCTAGGGAGTCTAGGTAGGAGCAATTTTGGAGCACGGACCATGTTCTCAAAGGCAGGCTACTGGATTCTTACTCTCTTTGGTCTTCTAGACACACAGTTATCTGTTGTTCTCAGGCTGCTGTCAGGAGCAAGGAAACCTGGGAGAGCACCCTGTCTCAGAGCTAAGTCTGGGTTCTCGGAGTTCTTGCAGACAGCCAGAAACTTTATCCAGATGTTGTTTTCTGGGATGCTTGAGAAAGACCTAGGAATTAAGGACAAAATGACAAACTCCTAGGAATTTTATTGGCTGCTTTTTTAAAAAATCCACATTTTAAAACTTATGTTCTCCATATATACAAAATGAGAACAAGTAGCGTGCTAGGTTTTGTAAACATTTAGAGACATTAAATAGACTATTTTATAAGTTTGGATATATGTAGCCCTTTTGCCTCCAAAGTGCACAAAGACCTCGCTTATTTTCAAAAGAGCAGTGATGTATTTATTTTAAAATCTAATTAATATGATTCTTAAAGACAGGTTAGCTAGCTATTCTAAAATACCACCCTCTCCCTCCATCTTCCCTGCATTGCGGGAGCTTCTATTAAGCAGCACCTACCATTTAAATAACTTTTATCATTTATTATTAGAAACCAACAATGGTAAAGATGTCAATTTTGGCCACGTTATATCAATGCCATTAGAAATATATGAGTAATTGAGAAATGGGAACTTTTGCTTTTTGAGACTAGAATATGACCAGAATTGGCAAACCGGTAGCTTGTTAATGACTGAGGATTTTAAATACTAGAATCTAATTCGAGTGCAACTTTTGCAGATATAGTGTACTCAAAAGTTGATACTAAGATACATGATACTAAGTTGTTATTTCAGGGACATACTTCATATGTTACTCATAAAGAGTCTGATTGGAGGAAGTTAGGGATTTACTGGAAAGCAAATTGTGCTACAAAGCACTGACTACTTACTGTAGAAGTGCTTCTGAGTTTCAGGAAGAGCAGAAAGCTTATGCTTACATAAACTATTTCTCTCCTTAGGCTCCAAAGATGGATATTCCCATGGAATCACCTACTTCTCCTGAATCTAAAGAGAACCTGGTGGACTTAGCACCTCAACTGAAGGGAACTAAGGTTACACCTTTACTTTTTATTTAGTTAGGTTAAAAGCAAAAATAAGTTGATTTCTGTATTTTAACTCCCTTAATGAAACTGAACTCCGAGGGTGTTCTTTAATACGGAATATTATGGTACTGTTTGATCTGTTTCTGAGAAAGTTTCACACTTGGCTGTGTGTCACTAGGTTCCAGATTTTGCCTCCCGCATCCGGTGCCAGAATGTGGAGTAGCTGTTACACGTTCCTGGTAGTCAGGGCAGTGTGACTGCAGATCTCATGCCCATTGTTTCAAAATCAGTAACCTAACTCTCAGTTCTGATGTTTAAGGATGAAAAATTTGTGCAACTGCCACCAGTCACGTCTTCGCCCATAACACCCTCAACATCAATTTCATTACCGCAAGGACCCATCACTTCCACTGAAGAAGCTGTAAGTGTTGTCTAGAAAAAGAAAGCCTCTTTCCCTGTCATTGTTTTTCAGGGCAGCGAGAATCGAGAATTAATCACTATTGCGAAACACTGCACAGTTCTTCCTGTTATCCAAACAGGAAGTTGTAGGCTGAATTTTAGTCATCTCACAGCCACAACATTTTTTAAATGCAATTATCCAAAAGCAAAAAAAAAAACAACAACACCAAAAAAAAACTAACCAGTGTAATCGTGGATCAGACCTCAACATGTTAGGTCTAGAAGCTAATTACAATATAGGCAGGTTCTTACTTCCTTTTGCGCCAGATGGAAATAGTTCCCATGTGTTGTATGTTTCACACGGGATTCGCGTCAGGAAAGGCTACCAGGAGAGCAATTGAAATCTCAGGAAAAATGCTTGTAAATAAGAAGTCCCTTATCTCTTTCCCATTTGGATAAAGAAATTTGGGGCAGGAGCAAAAAGCGTGACGCACGCAAACAGAAGGGCCACGGGAGAGTCGAGCTGTGTGGCGGTGGCGCTTCTGGCTCCTGAGGACCAAAGGTGTGCCCACGACGCACACCCGGGTACACTGACGTCTGGGGGCTGGTGTGCGTGTCTTCGTTTTGATTAAGAAAACAAAAAGGGGCTCCTAACGAACTCCCACATCTAACTGTGGCCAGGGCCTAATGTCCTTGTTTTGTACCCAGACGCTCCAGGCCAAATCACAAACGACAACCCAGAACAGCAAGGCCAGTTCCAAAGCAGCATAAGGACGACTGGAGGATGCAGCCCGCCCTCTCCGGCTTCCTGCCCTCAGCTGCGGCGCTCATAAAGGACCTCCCGGCTACGACCATCTAGTTTGGGTAGAGGGCCAGCCACGTAGTCCTTGGGGCAGTCCTTGGAGACCTCGTAAACATTCCAGATGATGTCAGCAGTGAGACCCAGTTCAGACCACTTAGAAAAATATAATTGCAAAGCCCATTTCCTCTGTGCCATTATGTCGTCCCACTAAACTTTGTGTAAAGCCCCCTGCCCCATATGGTTTTTAACAACTTCATATTTGTGCCCACGTCCCTGAAGGGAGGAATTGTGTAACGGAACCAGCTGAGCGACTTAGATGACTCTGCCTCCTATGGCTTGGTAACCTGCAGAAGAGCTTGAAAATCCAAAAACCAGCGTCAGAGCACCTGACCGACTTTTTCAGAGTGATCCATCAGTAGGAAGAGTACTTTATGAGATGGAATGGGTATTCCCCAGTAAGGTCTTTCTGGATGTAACGAAAAAACTTCTTGGAGAATAAAATGGGGAGTTAGACTGGCAATCCAAAAGGTTTGGCTGCTGCTTGGCTGTTCTGAGAGTCCCCGCTCTGGGCCTGCAGGAATCTGGGAGGCGGCCACGGTTCTAGCACATATGGCTTTCATTAGCCACCATTTTGCTAGGAAGCATAATTAAGGTTTAAGGCTTAACCATTTGTTTGTGCTGGGTGTGTGTTTTTCTGGCCTGTTTGTCTTTCACAAACAAGACTATTTGTTAGTCATAGAGGTTGTTAAAGTCTGATATAATTCCTGTGCTACCCAGTAACAAATATTGTGTTCAGATACTGGTCTAGTGTTTTCTGTATTGTCAATACTGACAAAACAATGTCAGAGACTGCTATGAAGCTGACCAACAGGCTTTTTTTTCCCTTGGGGAGCGCTTAGGAGGGAAAAGGTATTTCAGCCTGTGGATGACGAAATTAGATTTCTTTACTTCCTGTGAAATTGAAAGCAGTTTGCTGGGAATCAGACTAAGTGAACCAAGTATCTTTGTCTGGCACCACCTAAACAAGGGCTGTCCTCAGCACTTCACAGCAAGGATACGTGCTTTTATAAGCTTCCTAAACCTCCTCTAGGCCGGAGGACAAGCCCCACCATGCCCTGCTGATGAACTTCGGCTCCCTGAAAACAATGAACCCCTGCTATACAGCATTCCGCGGGTCTCGCCATTGGCCTGACAAGGTGATTCATATTAATTTCCCCACTTTTAAAATAATGGGTGTTTACTTTAATTAGTTCGCATTTCTAGTGTTGACTGTGGGAAAGGGATTAGCTACCTGTTGAATCCTGTTGAAGCTGCATGATTCATCTGTATTGTTGGGCTACATACAATCTTTCTGGTTTTCCCTACAAGCAGAGTGTGGATGGGGAGGTCAAGGGGCTCCTGGTCGCTTTTGGCCTCAGTTGGCCTTCGCCAATTTTTGCTTCATAAACAGGCATCTAAGCCGTGACACACCTCTATTCCCATTCTTATGATAGCAGCTCAGAGGAGTCAAGGTCATTTCTTTGCCCTCATCACTTAGGCCTGGCCTTCGGCTTCCATGAGTGTCAGCTCCAGCCCTGTGCTGAAACTGAGTGAATGGTGTCCTGGGAGATGGTTAACAACAGATTCGGGTGGGGAGGCCCGATCTGCAGCCTTTGCGGATTCCAGTGCTGTAAGTACTCCCATGCGGCTGACTTCAGGCCACCCACAGGCCACTGAACAGCAGTTGGAAAGGACGTACAGGATTGGCTCACGAGCTGATCCCAGCACACGACTGACTCTAGCACCTGCTGGAGTAGCAACAATTACACCTTTCCTTGTCACGTTCATGAAGTACCTCACTTCTGTGCACCAGCAGTATATGTGATTCTACGTGTGTCACGTGGCAACCTAGAGAGAACCTGCCGAAGACCGAGTCTTCCTGAACATCTGGGTTCTTGCGACCTTCCCTCCCCCTGGCTCTCACCAGCTGAAGGAGGGAAAGGCTGTGCCAGGTGGCCACAAAGCTTTCTCCTTTCCCCGCAGATGCATATACCGTAGCGTACCAGCTGCTAATAATCCGAGTATAATCTTAGGCCTTTTCTGAAACCCAGCCGGAGTGATTGTGATGTCAGACATGGCCTGTGTCTTATACATCGAGAATTCTGCTACAACAGGGGTGCTGGAGGCACTTGCCATTCATGGACCTACACTTGTGCTGTGTCTAAGTCTGTACTTCACTCATCACATTTTAGTGATATCAAATGCTCTGTAATGCTGCAACCTAGGCTGAAGGTCTCCCAGTCTCCACCAGTACACACCTAATGGAACTTCAAAGGGGACTGGCACATGGTCTAACACTGACCGAGCTTTTGGCCTGCTGGCGCCTCCCAGTGGCCACTGATAAACACAGCGACTTCACTGTCATTGAGAGAGATTTCTTGCTTCATCTGAGGTTCTTACTTACCTGAGATCAATACATTACATTAGTGGCGCCAAGGGACTGATGACCCCCAGCGTATGGCAATTAGAAAAGGCAGAGAGGCAGTATTGATTAATACTGTGGTAATCCCAGGCTCTAATCTTTCAACCCTCAGGAAACCAGCCAAGTTCAGTGCCCCGACAGCACGTTGTCTTCATTAGGGAAACCGGATTCTTTTTCTCAGGAGACCCAGTCTGGTCATCTAAGTGAAATGGTCATTTCATTTTCTCTCGGGTCAATTTCACTATCTTTTATTAGATGGCCGGCTCAGTCTCTGGGGAAATTCGTGGGCGATTTGAGTAGCAACAGCAAGGACATCACTGGTACGACAGTGCCTCACTCTTCTCTAGCACGTCTCCCAAAGGCATAGGAAGCCCTTCCTAGACCCTCCATCCATTTCCACAGCCTTGCTTCAAGGGCCAAGGCCAAAGTTACCACCACTCTTTCACAAGGAAAGACACCACTAGAAGGTCTGAAAACAAACAGTTTTTAAGAGCTAAAATTCATTTCCTGACTCTGTTCAGCAAATTGTGCCTTCATCAAACATAAACACACACTGTAATGTGTTGACAGTTGCATTATTTACAGAGACACAAGGAGAGAGAATTTACAATAGGAGCCAATACTGCAGCTGCCCAAAACACAGTGAGCTCAGAAGGGAAACAAAGTAGCAGTCTAACTTCCCCTACAGAAATGAGAGCGTATCACACTTTCTTTTGTATTCAGCAGCAATCCAGCAAAAAAAAGCGAGAGCTTTCGGTATAGAGGTTGCATATAGCCATTTGAGCACTAAGTTCTGAGGAGCCAGGACACATGGTAACCAGCAGGGGGCAGAGAAAGAAAATTTCTGAGCAGCCCAAAACCATACATTTGGAGAAGTTTTTCCCTTTCCTGAGGGATGGGGTGGAGCTTGTACAGGAAGAACTACAGGAAGCCAAGCTCCGTGACAATCCCAACACGTGCAGCTCGTGTAGCTCGGTCCCACGGATACAGAAGACCGGCGTGGGGGGAGGACCACGAGCACAGGCCAGGCTCAGAAACGCGGAGCAAGGAACCTTGATGTGAAACCAGTCTCGGGCGAGTTTTCCCTTTCACAGCAGCACAGGCAAAACCACACACACAGAGGGGCACACTCGGTCTGGGTCTGAGTCTGCATACCCTGGTGGGAACAATCCTTAGGTTCCCCCTACCTCCTCGGTGCTGCCCCTTGGCCCCAGCTCCCTCTCTGACCTCTGCCCTACCCGACCCCCCCAGTCCCCCCCCCCCGCCCCCGCCCAGGAAACAACTCATGGCTGAGGGCTGCGGGGTCTTGGGGTCTTGGCCAACTGCCCAGCACCTCTGATGCCCAGACAGGAGTTCCTGCCCATTATGCAGATGTCTTCTCTTCCTGCCTTTCCAAAGGCATCGGAGAGGCCGAGGCTTGTCAGGAGGCCTCGTACAGGACCTAAAAAGGAAGAGGTTAGGAGGAAACTGCGGGGAGTGTGCGTGTCCTCTGGACAGACACAGAGACCCAGGGCCCGTGGTCCTTGCTCCTTTTCGGTGGACGTTCTCTCCCTTGTCACACAGCCCATATAAAAATGAAGCAGCAGCAATTTTTATTTGAGGGACCTAAACTGAAAATAGGTTTAGAACATAATTTAAAAAAATAAAACAGCAAAAGTAGCAAAAAATATATGACCTTTTTAAAAACATTTTCCTTTTTTTTTTCTTTTTTCTTTGTTTTTAATATATAGCAACTGATGCCTCCCAGCCACCAGGAGCATCTTACCCAATGGGTAAATCTCTGGTAACGACCCTTTTAAAAAGACATGTAAATATATACTCAGATTTATACACTTTGTGTTTTCTTCATAGCTATGTACAAAGCCCCCAGTTCGGGGCTGGGCCCCAGGGCCGCGACACTGCTCCCAGCCTTTGCCTCCCCGCCCTTTGGTACCAGGCATGTGGTCAGCAAAGCAAATTAGTATCGGAATTAATAAGCCGTTGGCACCATATATCTGGAGCAGAGGTAACCGTCAACTGAGGCCCAAAGCACTGACTTGCCCTCCTTACTACTGTGGCCACGAGGACGAGGTACCTGCTTTCAGAACACAAGGGCTTACGGGGAACGGTGAAGCAGGCAAAACCAACCTGAGAACGCTCAGTCGGCTCTCGCGGGCACGCCTGCGCAGTGCCATGGGCATGCCTCACCCCCGACTCCCTGACCCTGCAGGCAGTGCCAGGTGGCAGAGAGTGGTCTTGGTCCCACATCTGGGAGGGAATGGAGTGGCCATCAACAAGTACCCGCCTCTCCGCTCCTCTCTCTTGTAAGCAGGTTGGGAGGGGGAGAGGAGGAGACGAGCTCAGTTGGGGTGAAGGCCTCAGGTAGGCAGCTGGCTCCTACCAGCAGGAAAGGGGCAAAGGGGAAGGCAGTGAGTCCAGCAGGGGGCAGTGGGTGAGAGTTAACAGCCGAGGATGAAGTTCGGGGAGGGGCAGTGCTGGGGTGCTAGTCAGCGCCGTTTGAGTCCGCCATTGGCAAGCTGGGCTGGGTCTCGGGGCAGACAGGGCTCCTCAGGCAGCGGCTCGTGAGAGAAGACAGAATCCTCCCCCGAGGAGCAGGTGGAGCTTCGGGTGTCAGGAAAGCTGGGAGAGTACTGGTCCAGGGGCGCTGACAGGTCCAGGTACTCCTGTGACGGGAGAGGCCCAAGAACAATGCACCCTGCGCCCTCCTCCCTGCGGTGGCTCCGTTCAGAGGCGCACCCAGCTGAGGATGGCCTAAGGGCTAGGGTGGGACTGCCTCACCTGATTGGAGGTCAAGGCCACAATGCGGTCCAGGTCTTCTACTAGCTGTTTGAAGGTAGGTCTTTGAGAGGGCACCGCGTGCCAACAGTCCCGCATCATCATGTACCTGTGGCAGGATTAGAAGGTCCAGGGAGAAAAAACATAAGCAGAGAAGTGAAGAAGCTCGTGGAGGAGGGACTGTGGGAGGAATGACCAGGAAGGGCTGCTTTATCGAGACAAACACCCCTTTCTTCTGCTTCCTGTCCAACCCACTCTGCCTCCAGGGCCTAGCTCAGGACTGTGGGCATCTTCTCATGCTTACAGCTCGTTGGTGCAGTTACTGGGCTTGTCCATGCGATGGCCCTCCTTCAGCAGCTTGAAGAGCTCCTCCACAGGCACGCCTGGATATGGGGAGCCTCCCAGAGTGAAGATTTCCCACAGGAGCACCCCAAAAGACCACCTGTGGATGAGCAAAGAGCCATGGGTGCTGTGGGCACAGGGCTGGGAGTCCTTTCCATATTTCTTTCATTAGCATGTCAGATACTCATCCTGAACCCCCCATCCCCTGCACCAAACCTTAATTCCAAGGGGAATACCAGGGGACAGTGCAGCGAACAGACTGGCCCTGCAACCCCCAGGAACAAAATAAATGGCTACCAACAATGTTTTGTTTTCTCTCCGAGGTGGAGGAGACCCTCATCAGTCCATGGGGAGGAGAGTACCCTGTCGTGCCAGACATTTTCTAACCCAAGTATCCCTGGCAACTGCTGGTTTGACACTCACACGTCACTCTGGTGGGTGTAGATCCGGTCAAACAGAGCCTCGGGTGCCATCCACTTCACAGGCAGTCGGCCCTGCGAGCGGCATGGGGACGTTAGAGGTGGCCCGGGGCAGGGCAACAAGGGAATAAGGAGGGTACGTGAGGGACCGGGCTTGGGGAGGAGTGAATCCTGCCACGCTGTGTCTCAGGCAACGCCACCCGCCCCGGCTTACAGCAGAGACGTCACATGGGAGGAAAGCCCAGCGCAGCAGAGTCCTGCGCGGAGGACACGCACCAGTGGCCTCGTCCGAACTTACGTTGGTCGTCTTTTTATAGTAGTCGATGTGGTGAATGTCCCGTGCTAGGCCAAAGTCTGCAATCTTCATCACGTTGTCCTCCGTCACCAGGACGTTCCTGGCGGCCAGGTCTCGGTGTATGCACTGTGGAGACAGAAGGGGTGCCGGGGGAGGCAGAGATGGGAGAGAGAAGGGTGCAAGGCTCTAGGACAAGCAGCTGCAGGTGTGCACCAGCGGCCAGCTGTCTGCCAGCACGCACCCTGCAGCTGGCAGGTAGGCCCACTCACCTCCCTGACCTTCCCCTGCTGCACCCCTCACCTCCGGCACATCCTAGTCCCCCGCTAGAAGGCCCCTCTCCCCCGCTTCAAGCCAGCCATCCAAACACCTCCAGCTCCAGGCCTCTGGATAGCTAACCCTTCGTATTTGCCTCCTTTCCTCATCCTTCTGATGTTTAGCTTTGGATTTTCACCCAGAAAGGCTGAACCTCTGTGCTTCTCTGCAAGCTGTATAGGTGTGTGCTCACAAGCCCTGCCTCCCCAGGCCCAGCTCAGCCACAGTGGGCCGGGGCCAAAGCCAGCACTTACTGAGCACCGAAAGCTGTACCAAACACTCTCACACTTCATTTGACTCCCATAACCATTCTTATTTTATAGCTGAAGAAACAGGAAGTGGCAGAGCACAGATCTGAACCTAACCCAATCTGACCCCAAGGCTACCTGCGGTGGCACTGGCTCTCCTGACTCTGACGTCCCTGAGAGCCTAAGACTGCACACGTAGCCAGTGCTTAGTATGTCCGCCGTCCCACCGAAGGACAGAGTCATAAGCTGGAGTGTGAGGAGGGCTCTGTCCCCACCCCGACCTCACCCAGGGGAGCCGTCGGGGGCCTTACCTTCTTGGAGGCGAGATACTCCATGCCTCGGGCCACCTGGTAGGCGCAGGACACCAGGTCCTTGGAGGAAAGCTGCTCCTCTGGGTTGTGGCTGGGGTTGTAGCAGTACTCCAGCCCGGGGGGCCTCCGCGCCTGCAGGTACTCCCGCAGGTTGCCCTTGGAGGCGTACTCCACGATGACGTACAAAGGGCCTGGGGTGTGGGGGGGAGGAGCCGTCAGGGCAGGCAGGCCAGACGCAGGTTCCCAATGGCACACCCTAACCTAACCTCCCCTGCAGGGAACCAGGGGAATTTGTTCCACTGCTGAGGAGAGTAGGGAAAATAATCCCAGCATAGTCCAGAACGTTTCCGAGCCACACTAGGGTTAAAAGCCCTCATCTGGGCCACAGCTACTACCCACGTGCTCCTACGCGCACACTGTGTGTGTGCATCTAGGTGCCTGTGTTCTCAGGTGAACATCAACGGGCATTGGTCCGGGCCCCAGGAGATACTTCCAACGACTGCTAACCTGCCCCTCTCCTTACCCCACTTCCCTAGTGTGGCTGACCGATGCTTGGTCACCGACACCTCAGCTCAGTGTCTCCTCCCTGGCAGACACTGTTCCTTGAGCAGCAGGCCCCAGGTCCCACTGAGACCCTCCCCCGAGGGGTGGGAGAGCCTGCCCAGCTTAGTGCCTACCGTCCTGCATGCAGGCCCCCACCCGAGACCCCTCCAGGGGTGGGAGAGCCCGCCCGGCCCAGTGCCTACTGTCCAGCGTGCAGGCCCCCACCCACGACCCCCGAGGGGCTCAGTGCCCACCGTCCTGCATGCAGGCCCCCACCCACAATGCCCCCAGGGGTGGGAGAGCCCGCCCAGCCCAGTGCCCACCGTCCTGCGTGCAGGCGCCCACCCGCGACCCTCCTCCCCGATGGGCCCAGTGCCCACCGTCCTGCGTGCAGGCGCCCAGCAGGTTGATGATGTTCTTGTGCTTCCCGATCATCTTCATCATCTCCATCTCTGAGATCAGGTCTGACAGGTCTTTCTCTGTTGCATCCGCTGTGCACACAGACGAGAGAAGGGTTGAGACCCACGTACTTGGGAGGGGAGGGCGACAGCAGAAAGGGTGAAGGACGGGGATGAGGTGAGGTGTCTGCCCAAGGGGTCCCCTTTCTCCTGGAATGGCTTCTGTCTTCCCCTGCCTCTTCCCTCTCCCCACTGCTGCTGCTGGAATACGTGGGGACGAGTGGGGCAGAGCATCTGGTACGGAGCGTCGGCGAGCAGTGGGATTGAGAATAAACAGCTGACCACACCCCCGGCTGACCCCGAGGCACAAAGTGAAGTGGTGGCAGTCAGGGTGCAGAGTGTCCTGTCCCCTCCCCTCCCAGGCACCCCTGGGCAGGCCGTGTAGCGGGTGTGGGCAGGGAGAGAGCGCCAGAGACGTGGTCCACTTGGCCTGAGGCCCACAGTTCACTCGGCAAGGGGAGGGATCATGCTTACCAGGACGGAAATGTCACTTACACTTCAACATCTTCACGGCCACTTTGGTCACACGGTTGGGTTTGTCCTTGTCCAGGCCAATGGCCTCCGCCAGCACGACCTGCCCAAAGCAGCCCTCTCCCAGGGGTTTGCCTAAAACCAGTCTTTTGGGGAGACAAAGGGTGATGTGAGATGAGGCTGGTCAAGTTCACACCGTAAGAGGACACCCCATCTCCACCTCTCCATATTTCATCCAACCGTGAGCAGAAAGTGGAAATGATTATTTCTGGTGCACCTTCACTCCCTCGAGGCTCTCGGCACACACCACTCCCACCGCCAGAATAAGGAGCGGGGGGGTTCCTCACAGGCTGAGAGTGTTACCTGTCTCGGGGCAGCTCCCAGCGAGGGTCTTCGGGAAGCTCATATTCAGAGACCCCAGCCAGCATGGGGGTTCCGCTGGAGGAGAGACGTGAGGGCCGAACGAGCAGAACCCCCGAGTTCATGGACGCGCTGGAATCAGCTGACACCTGCAGAGAAGTGTGAGGTCACCCTTCTAGCGAGGAGTGGGGGGGAGTGGCGCAGACTCCTCCAACTCCTCGTCAGGGCTTTTGGCTGATGGCAGAGGCCCACTCCTGTCACCTGAGGTCCCTTCCCCGGCACAGAGTGGCAGAACAACCAGAAGAGGTCAGGAGACCCGAGTTCTAAAACGGACTTCTTCTTGCCACCAAGTAGCCTTATGGGGCTCGGTTTACCTACTTTCAACACAAACAGACCATATGTGCCTCTTCCAAACTGACAAAAACCACCATTCCAACAACAGCTCTATCTTGTCCGGATTCTTTGTGAAAACCCTGCCTCCGATTATGAATTCCTAACTCCCAAAGTATCTCCCAGAATTGGCACAGTTCTGTGAGAATGCTCTCCCTCTCACGGACTTCACCTTCTGCTCATTTCCTTGGAACGGGGAGGGGGGTCACACAGGAGAGAGGGCATCTTGGGACCCAGTTCAGGCCCTCTTCTCCGCTCTGTGTATTTGCACCTCTAACTGGCCACTGGGGGTAGTTCGAAAGTGCAGTATCCCATGCACATTCACCCCCGCTAGGACCTTCTCGCCATCCATGTAGCAGGCGAGCAGGGGACTGCAGTCAGGGCAGCGCGCACATGACCTTCACGGGCCAGAGAGCCTGATGCTGGAGCACATGGGTCAGGACATGCCACTGCCCTGGCCCAGGCGCCAGAAAGCAAAACTGGGAGCAGTAGGTTGGGGACAGTGGGGAGGCAGGGAGTTGGGGGTTCCTGGAGAAGCCCCGGGGCACGGGGAGAGAAGGGACACAGAGCGTGCAAATCCCCTATCTACTTTCTGTTACCTGTCTGCGCAGAGGGATGCTCTTGGCCAGCTTGTGCACGGCCATCTGGCTGTGGAAGTCGCTCTTCTTGGTGCCACTCTTCATCTTGTAGATGATGACAGACCCCACCATGCAGGAGATGAGGAAGGCCCCCGTGCAGTAGATGATGATCTCCAGGTACAGGGGGGAGGTCATCACCGCGGGTCTCTCTTCCAGGGCTGAGTCAGTGTGAACAGGGTGTCAGCAAGCTTGGGGGCCCAGCGCACGGGGGTCCCTAGCTGCTAGCTCCATAAGAAAAACAACACCCGTCTCCTTTCCTCTGGAAATCTTGAGGGCAGAGAGGAATCCTAGCTAAGACTGGGGTTCTGGTACGGAGCAGATCAGGGTGACCTCCGAGGCTTGCTGATCCTGACCCAAACTCTCCACGAGGAATGCGCTAGAACTTGCTATATGTATTCAGAAGCTCATAAATTCAGGAGCCCTCCTTGCTCAGCTAGACTGCAGGGCTATATAGGTACCAGGTACCCTGTAAGGGACAGCTGAGAAGTCCCTTCCCCTGGGTGCCTCTCTCAGCCACCTCATGGGAACACGCGGCCCCTCTCTGCAGTGCCTCGGCCCAGCACGCCCATGCAGGTCACACGGAGCAGATCAACTGTCTTGCGTCTGATGGTCAGAGGGCGGGGAGGGCGGCTCGTTTATTTCCGCAGGCCACAGCACCTGGCACACAGTGGCACTCGCAGAATGAGGACCGATGAGGGCATGAGGCAAGGGTGTGTCTGTGTCCTGACTTCACATCTCACCTTTCACGTATGTCGTCTGTCTCAGGTCAGACGTGTAAATATTTACACCTACCCAAACCACAGGCAAAACTGACTAAACTTCCAGACATGTCTGTCTGTGCCGCTCGGGATGAAAACGTACACTTCACTGCAGTTCTTAAGACTATTTCCCACAAGCCCTAACTCCTAAAACTGAAGAAGGAAATGGCAGGGGCTGGGGGGTGGGATGGATGTTTTATTCTATTCTCCCATCTTCCACTAAGAATCTACTCCGTTCCCAGAGAAGCCCATCCATTCAGTCCACAGTTCCGTGCCCGTGAGAGAACGTGAGGGTTTGCCCAGCGCTCTCAGCGAACACTCATCCCCACCAGCGCGAATGTCCCTCTTCCTTCCCCAGCCCTCCTCCCAACCCTCCCTTTCAACGCCCCCCAGCTAGCCACAGAGGCAAGCACCCTGGGGACCTCCCACAAGGGGCACCAGGGATGACCCCGATGGAGCCCCAAGAGAATCTGGGGGCTTGACAAGGAGACTGCAGAGCTGATAACAAAGAGAGGTGCTTCTGTTTTTCTCTGTCCCCAGTGTTGAGAAACGAAGACAATGAGTGGGAGCACACACAGACAAAGACGGTGACAACGATAAAAACGATGCTTCTCTGCCTCCGGCAGGGGCATGATCAGACCCTGGGAGGCAAGCGCGGCAGAGGAGGACAGAGGAGAGAGGGCAGTCTCAGCAGTAACAAGACCAACACAGCGCCCAGACCCACGTGCGGGACCCTCCGAGAGGCAGCGACCACCAGCTCCAGCCCTGCAGTCACCAGCCCGCCACCCTGAACAGGCTGCGGGCTCCTTCCTTCCCAGCCCAACACACAGACCCCTCTTCTTGGGAGAGGAGGTACGTCAGTAGCCAAAGAGGATAAATGGGCACCAGCCCCCTGCGGCTAGGCTTTGCTTATGAAGCTCAAGTCCACTTGTCTGAATAGAACCTCTCCTGAGACCAGAGGACAGCTGTACAGGAGGGTAGGTTAGCATTGCTAGCAAGTAGCAAGCCCCTCTTTACAGAGTGTCTACATTCAATCAGAGAAGGAGTGGGGCCCTTTCTGAGATGCTGGGGGCTGTCAAAAAAAGGACCAGATATGTCAGGGACAGCTGCTGGACCCAAGGATGGAAGGAGCCTGCCCTGGAGGAGAGCCCAGCTACAGGTTAAATCCAGATCTCATGCATGCATTCCATTGGCCCAGGGGAGAGCCAGACGCAGGTGTGCAGGCGGGAGGCCTCCGTGTTCCTGCAAACGAGGAAAGCTCCTGTGCGAGCCTTGAGGAATTGACCCTCAGGGTTGGACAAATTGCTGGAGCTGTCCACTGGCCTGTGGGCCCATTCCTCGGCTTCTCCTGGCTCTGCGTCTCCCCCCAGCCCTGCAATGCATGCTCCCCCCGTGCCCGTGGCGAGGGCAGGACATCGAGAGGAGAAGTGCAGTGTATACCTTCCAGAACGGTCAACCATGCAGAGTGATGGGAGAGTCCGATAGAGTTACCCGCCAAGCACGTATACTCCCCCGCGTCCTCAAAGGAGACATTCCTTAAGTGAAGCACTTCCATCTCTTTGTCGGTGGTATTAACTCCGGCCGTCTAGAAGAGACAATGGAAGCAAAATGGACAAGCACAGGACATGAGACCTCTCGGAGACACACAGGAAGGGAGGAAGAAAGAGGGGGAGGGAACGACCAGAGGAAGAGATGCTACCCAGCGTCTCCTTTGCCACAACGAACAGACAGAACCACCAGGCAGCGAGACCTGTTAGAGGAAGAGCGTGGGACCCTGAGGGAGGAACTCCGGCAGACCTGAGACGACGAGGGCTGGTTACGACCCTTCACCAGACGCTGGCAGCCCCTGGCCCATCCAAGCATGCGGGCGGTGGGCAGCATGGAGAAATGGGGCCCGGCGGGTGGGGGGGCTGTTTGGTTTCAGGTAAAGAAAGTCAGAGGGCACACACAGGAGGGATGGAAGGGTGCTGCAGTCTCTCTCTCTCTCACACACACACACATACACGGGCAGCCTGAGGATGGTGGTTTGCAAGGGAATGCCTGGTCCCTTCTCACGCCCACCACGCAAACCTGCAGTGTGCACCGTTATAATGCAGCGAGACGGTCCTCGTGGATGCACACACAGCCGAGGAACACACAGAAGGCACGGGGGAGCAGACACCAACACAGTACCAAACCAAACCAGCCTCCCAGGCCGGGTATTTTTCCATGGCTCTGGGCACTAGAAACACAGCAGGACAACAGGGAGAGTTGGGTGCTGGCTTCCCCACCTGCCCCGGCAGCTTGGGGCCAAAATCTAACTCCCAGCACAAGGCCCCGTCCGTCTCCCCGTTACCTTTTGCCTCAGGTCTGGTGACAGTGAGCCACGCAGACTGGTTAGCTTCACCAATATAATTGGAAACCTTACACACATACTCCCCGCTCTGGGCCTCTGTCACATTGAACAGGGTCAGCACTTCCGCATCCGAGCTATTAATCCCCGAATGCTGGAACAAACCAACGACACGCCAGTCAGTTGGGCAAACACTGAGATGTGGCCATACTTTGCTCCCAAGTAATGTGAAGGCAGGGAGCTAAGCCAATGGGGGCGTTAAGTGAGATTTATCATCTTTCCCTTTTTAGGGGGATAAAATAAGTTGTCTTCAAAAGTCCGAAGTATTTGACTGCAAAATAAACTTAAAAAAAAAAATCACTGCCCCCCAATCAAATGCTGTTTGTATTGAACCCACTCCTGTGGGACTAGGGCAGGGATTTGCCAGAGGCAGTGGCCAAGGTCCAAGGCCAGGCCCTGTTTCCTACACTGTGGTATCAGCACCAGCAGTGAAGAGAAGGGATGGCCAGTAAATCTTTGGGACAGCCAAGCGAGGGGAGGATGAGGTCTAACTCTGGGACCCGGAGGTAAACCACTTTCCCAGGTTCTGGTTACTTCCTGTTGCAAGATCCACTGGAGAGTTAGACAATTACCTTCCCTGGATTAATGGAGCATTCAGGGACAATAAGCAAATGACTGGGAGTGAGAGGAAAAAGGAAGAAAATGCCATTACTCCTGAGACTGCTTAGAATTTACCTGTGGCATTTGCTTTTCCAACTCCGTCTAAGCCAAACCCTTATCCTTCATTCCCCCCACTTGCCAGAAGAACGTGACTTGGGAAACAGGGCCGAGACTGGGAAGCGTGGGCTGGAAAGGCTTGGGTCCTGCGCAATGGGAAAGCAGGGGTCCAAACGCCTTCCTGGGGTAGCTGGCCCGAAGGGCTGAGCAAAGTCACTCTCGAAGCTCTTCAGAAACCAGCAATGCCCATCCCCCTCCATCACACCTCCGTTCTGTGACCTGCCACTAGTCCTGGGGAACGTGGCTTAGGTCCCTGTGTAAGATGGAGCACGTGCGCCTGAAGGGTAAAGGATGAGTCCCAAGCGTGGGCACTGAGCCTGACCACAGCCACTTGGGTCTCAGGAACGACTGGTCTCCTTCCCAGCACCCAGCCCACAGAGACTGGGCTCAAGATTACCTTCAGGATCTGGACATAAGGCAGGTTGTCCGGACCGATCTTACTCCCGTTCACCTCGATGTGCTTTAGCCACTGGATGTGGGGCTGTGGGTCACTGTACACCTTACACATGAACTCCACATTGCTGCCCAGGGCCACTGTCTTGTTGGCAGGCAACCCTGCCTGCAGGATGGGCCGGTGAGGAGAACGTTCTGTGGAGGGAGACGAGAGATTTGTCAGGCCCTGCCATGGCCCGCTCCTGGCTGGAATGGTGACAGAAAACATCCCAAAGACCATAAAGAGAAGCGCACCTGCCTTGGCTTTCCCCATGATGGGCAGTGCACTGCCCAGCGCCTCTGCTGAGCTGCTGAAGCCTGAGCTAGGAAAAGGGCCACCCTCTTGTCAGGCCCTTCTTGTAGGCATAAGAAGTCTCTCTTGCCTTAACGAGAACCCTATAATTTAGTCACATCCTCAGACCTCTCAGCACGGCCTACTTTTCCTCAACTAAAATTAGAGTCACTTAGACTTATGTTGTTCAAAGTGTGGTCCAAGAGACGCAGCCCAGCATCACCTAGGAACTTGTTAGAAATGCCAAATTGCAGACCCTACCCCAGACCTCCTGGAGCAGAAGCTTCTTTTTAGACCATCTCCTCAAACCCAGGACAGAATGCTGACTGTGAAACTCTTTCCCTAAGGTCCCTAGAATGAAACTCATAATGTCGAGAAGGAACAGGCTGTAGTCACAGCACCTCGAGTCTCGTGCGATGCCCCGGGATTGGCATGGGCCTGGGGTTCTACATTAACTACGGGCCTGTCCTCCCTGAGCCCAGTTTGATCTCTGTCTAGTGGAAATAATGGTGCCTGCCTTGCAGGGGTGCCAGGAGAACTGCAGGTGATGTGTTTAAAGTGCTGAGCATACTGTTGACATTCATGAAGCAAGAGCTATTATGCTGAATTTAACATCACTATTCTAGTCACCTCTTGCAGGAGAGACTATCAACAGCACCTTTCACTTTCCAGTGAGTCACAGCACGATCTGGTCCTCTCAGCTCTATTTACAGAGAAGTGAGGCACAAAAGAGGGACCTGCTTAAAGCGACAGAGCTAGAAAGTGCCTCCAGCCTCCCGACTGTATCCCTAATTACACCTGGGCCCAGGGCTATTCTCCCAACACCCCCTTCTCTCTGTCCTCTAAGCTCCCCTTACCGGTTGCCATTCGCATTCTTACCCACGACATCCAGCTGGTAGGTGTGGTTGATGCTGCCATACTCGTTTTCCACAATGCAGGTGTAGTTGCCCTTATCAGAAGGCACCACAGAGTCCATGATGATGCTCCAGGTGGCATAACGGACCTGAGGGAAACATGCCAAAGGGCTCCATTGAGGGTGTGGAGGAAAATGCAGGCAGAAGTCACATGGCGGCACTGGTGCTCCGTGGCACCTACCCTCCAATCTGAGCGCAGCGCACACGCCCCACGCAGCGCTGCGAAACAGGACGAGGTGCAGTTTGCCCACCCCCAGCCCATTCACACCCTGAAGGAACACCACAGGCAAACTGGGTGTGAGGAACTCTGGGCGTCTGCCCACAACAGCCAAGGTCATCGTGATCTGGACAACGGTGCCTTCTGCACCCTCCCAGCTACACCGGGCACTTTCCCAACTCGCACCCGGTCTGAGCTGCTCCTGGGCTGGACCGGCTCCCTGCTGACGCTCGGACGCTGCCTGCCCTTGCTGTCTCCTGTGAAAAACCACCTCCTGCGGCCCACTCAGTGGTCGGAGCTGCTCTCGATTCCTCTCTGTCCCCGGACCAAAGCACTGGTCACAGCCTGCTTTCTAGGAGAGTGCTCACAGACATCTGCCCCCCTATGGGCCTGACGTTCTTTGCAGCAGGAGTGCCGTCGCGTACCTCTCGTACCTCTCACACACAGCGCCTCCCACAGCAGGTGCTGGCCGCGTAAATTTAAAGTGTTCCCCTACGTTTCCCGATCTCCTCTGCTTTTCTGAACAAGATGAATAAGAAAAGAGCAGCTAAGGGAGATGGGACAGAACCAGGGACTACAAGGATGATGAGAGACTCTAAAAAAGAGATTCTAATGAAGAAGTTCTTTCTACAATGTAAATGGGTAAAGAGCACGAAGAATTTACAGAACAGGAAATGGAAAGTGTTTATTAACATAAGAAAATCCTAAGTCTGTAAATAAGCAAAATAACACACAAGAGATCAACGAGCTATTTTCACGTATCAAATTTGCTGGCAAAGGTATAGTAAACTTATTCTCATACTCTGCTTTGGCAGGATGAATTAATTTTTCTTCTTAAGAACGTAACTGTTGGTTGCGGGTACTTGGGGAAAAGGTGAAGGGAGTAAGCAAAACGAACAAACAAAACAAAACAAAACAACCCACAGACACAGACGACAGTCTGGTCATTACTCCGGGGAGAGGGGAGGGCGGGGGAGGCAGAAGAGGGTACGGGGGGATAACTGGTGATGGAGGGAGACCGGACTTGGGGTGATGAACACCCCAGTACAATATTGTATCTGTATACAATATACAGAGTGTGTATCATAGAAGTGTACACCTAAAGCCCATATAATTTTATTAACCAATGTCACTTCAATAAATAAAAAACTGAATAAAAAGAAATTGTTACCACAATAAAATAAAAATTTTTTTTTGTTTTGTTTTTTTGTAGATTTTTATTTATTTATTTTTAGAGAGAGGAGAAGGGAGGGAGAAAGAGCAATGTATGGTTGCCTCTCACATGGCCCTCACTGGGAATCGAACCGGGACCCTCTGGTTCCCAGCCCACGCTCAATCCACTGAGCTACACCAGCCGGGCACAATAAAATAAAATTTAAAAATAAAATAAAACCACACCCAACTCATTACCCATATCATCCCTCATTAAGGCAAACATCACAGTAAAATGTCATGGTGCCCATTGTCCTTAGCTCTCTCTTGCCTCGTGTACTTTCTGGAAAGATGTGTTCAGGAAATGTTCACAAAAGAATAAGTGAACGAATAAATAAAGTTTACCTAATTACCAGGAAAAAAGTAACCAAATACTATGCATCAAGGGCTTAAACATGCTCATACTTTGACCTAGTAACTTCCCTTCCAGCAATCTGTCCTCAGAAAGAACATTTAAAAATCTTGACGAAGATTTAAGTACAGATTCTCACTGTGGTATTAATTATAATAATTGAAAAACTAGAAAACAACTAATAGCACAAAGTAGTTCATCCAACTATGGGGCATTTTAATAATGGAATATTATGCAGCTATGAAAAATAGCCTTTAAAACACCTGGCAAAACACTCACGTTATAATGTTAACATGTGACAAGAGAGTACATACACGGTACAATGAACTATCTCACAACCATGTGCATAGGAAAAGGACCAAAAATTCAATTCTATTTGCCCCTTTTTTATTTGAATTTTTCTAAAATGCATTACTTCTGTAGTTAGAAAGCATTACTCAAAACAAGTAAACGCATATGAGAGTGTCCTAAGCCCGCTTCTCTGGTCCCTCTGCCCTAACTTTCCTACACACACATACCTTGTAGCCTCCGATCCTGTGGTCAGGTTTGAATTCTTTGCCATTTTTCAGCCAGCGCAGGGTGGGGTTAGGAGTCCCACTGGAAGGGCATTTGAACTTCACTGTCTTGGCAGCAGGCACCGCGTGCAGTTTCTTCTCCATCTTTTCTGGGGACGTCCAGTATGGAGCCACAGCTGCCCAGGAAAAGCCAAGGAAGACAGGCAGGAGGCTGGTCAGGCTCAGGAGCAAAGGCCCAGGCCCTGCAGGCACCCCACCCACCTGCTCAACACCTGCAAACAGCGTCTGCACGGCTCAGGATGCCCGAGGGACCCAACTGCCGAGCATCACCGCCCCGCGTGCCTGCTCCTCCGACCGTGCTCCCATAGCCCAAGCTCCTCCTTCCCACCCACGCCCGACAGCCAGGCCCAAAGGGCAGTAAGGTAGTAAACAGTGTCTCACGCATACGGTTTGGTTTGGTGTTATCTGTCTCTTTCTCCTCTGAAGAGGAGTCATCGTCGTCATCGTCGTCCTCCGAGGAGGGGAGAGCATCTGTGAGAAGGAGAAGGGGCACTGAGGTTCCTCCAAGGGAGGAGAGGCTCCTAGATTTCCACCCACATCAACCGTCCCTACACACAAAGGCCATCCGTTACAGATGACCAAGACACCTTCCCCAGACTCAATCCAGGCCCACGCTTCCCGCAGTGACTGTCTCAGTGTGATAGAAACGGTTCATTAAGAACTGCACGCTCTGTGCCTGTCCCCTTCCTTCCCCAGCCTGATGCACTGCCCTCCTCTGCCCAGGGCTCTTACGCTTCACCAGGGCAGCGTGCCCTGTTTGATTTAATACCACCCTGATTCACAGGCTCGCCCCACTGACGGTACCACCGGATGTGCTGGCTCTCAGACCTAGCACCCAGGGAACCTGTACCCTCCTTTGGCCTGCCAGCCATTGGGAAATCCAGACAGATCTAGACACGCTGGGGCCAGAGGCTATTTCCAAAGCCATGAGCTGAACAACCTACAGTCAGAATTTTTCTAGCACGCATCTGCTGAGGTGTGGAAGCTGCCCTTTGAGCCAGAACAGAGAGGGAGCCTCCTACACAGCCCACAGCTGCCAACACCTCCCCCACACGTGTCCACCCCTTTCCAGAGGCTTGACACGCATGTGGTCCCCAATCACGGCTTATGCCGGATCTTTCTCCGGTCCTTCCTCGTGCTTTTGGTGATCTGGGGGGAAGCAGAGGGGCAGGTTCTAAAAGATGCCTGTGCGGGGGACATGCTAAGCGTGCACCCTGAGATTCACAAATGGCGTAAAGCAAATTTCAGCCCTGCTTCATTTCATTCCGCTTTTGTGAAAGTCACATTGTAAGAGTGGCAGATTCCAAGTCACAGAGCTCTAGGGTTCCCTGGCTGCCCTAACAGCTCCAGAAGCTGAGGACAGATGTCTTCCAAAACCCTGTTGATACAGCAGTGCACCTGGATCCTCCCCCCGCCTCGTCACAGCAGGGACTGGCCTCACAACGTATTCTGGATACTAAACCAAGTGTCAAGTCCAAATGGCAAGGGAATGGAAGCTGGCCGAACCCTACGTGGCACCCTGGAGATCTGGGCAAGCTGTGGTGGGAAAACCAGTGTTTTATTGCCCCAAGAGTATCAGCAGTCACCTCCTAGGTACACCTGGGACACGGGGGAAGCCTGGGCCCCACACATCTGGTCACCCCTCTGAGAGCTAAGCCACGCGGCGGGCAGGGAGCGATGTTAGTGGGCAGCAGTTTCTGAAGCAGAATGGGGGCAGATCACGGAAGGGGAGGAGGTTCACCTCCCCCTGAAACTAGCAGAGAGGATTGGAGGGGTGGATCCAGGGAGAGGGTGAGGGCAGGGCTTTGCTACCAACCTGAGACATTGACGGAGAAGTAGGTGGTGTCGCTGCCCGAGGGGCTGCTGGTCACGCAAGCGTACAGGCCGGAGTCCGCGGGCACAGAGTCCCGCACCTCCACCTCCTCCCCTGTGATGCGGGTACGGTTGCTTTCCACCAGCTGCACCCCGTCCCGCAGCCAGTTGATGCTCTGGACATCGTCCCGCAGCCGACAGCGAAGCTGCAGCAGGTCACCGGGGTGGACCAGGAAGGACTCCACTTCCACAGGGGCTCCCCAGGGCTGGGCTGCAGCCACCCACGGGGGCCGGGAAGAGGAGCCAAGGGGCCGGAGAGGGAGAGAAGGAAAGGGAAGGAGGGAGAGACAAAGGGAATTACGCTAGAGGCACTGAGCTGCCACATCCCAGGGGCCGCAGAGCTGGGGAGGTGGGGTCAGTGGGGAAAGGGCTGGCTACCTGGGAACCCCCTTCTCTTCTTGTCTACCCCCTCCTCCAAAGGGCAAAGGAAGAAAGAGGCAAAGTTAGGAAGCAGCTGCAGCAGCATTAAGCGGTCCACATCTCATTCCCCTCCACCCTAGGGGGACAAGGCCAGCCCTCCCCAGATTTCTGTGCCCAGAGTGTCCCCTCCCCATGTGCTAAGTTCTTTGCCAAGAATGGCCATTTCCCAGAGGAACACCCCACTTCCTTTTGGCTGGGTCAGCTTCACCCCTTTCCTGAGGAACAGTTGTACAAACCCCACCCCTAAAAAATGCAGCCTCCCCCACCCAAATTGAGAGAAGGCAATTTGTCGACCAGGCGGCCCTCAAGTCAAGTGGCCGTGAGGGAGGGTTCTGGCCCCCAGTGAGTCAGATGCATAAGATACATATGGGGGAGAGGCAGCCCAGAGGTCAGCTCAGGGGAGCCTGTGGCTAACAGGTGTCAGGCCGCAGGACTCGGGGCTTTTGCCTGTATTAGGAACGGAGGCCTGCAGCTGCCACCAAACCCACACTTGTGCTGGCAGAGCCTGCGCACACAAAGCTCTTTTCTCCTCCCGCCACTGCAGGGCTCTCCATCGCAAGCCCCCCACCTTCCTCTGCCCCCACCCCCAGCACACATGTCCAGTCTCCTTCACCTCTCTTTGCCCGAAGCCCGGGTGGGCCACAGCTCACAAGATCTGATGAGACCCTGTCCACATCAACACGCCGCACTCACACCAACGAGACAGCCGGACACTTTTACCCCTCTCCTGAGCATGCCCCTCCTCGCCAGCCAGGGGGAAACACAGATTCCATTTTCCTTCAGGATGTTCAAGCATGCTGCTGGCATCTTCTGCCAAGAGTCCACCTCCACCAAAAGAAAGTGCCTGTTGCAGCTCAAATCTACCACCAGACTTAGCCTCCACTGCTTTGGGCAGCCTTTGTTCTCACCCCTGGTTCACCCCTAGTGGCTCACCTGGGACCCCTCTCACACTCCCTCTCCAGGTCTCAGCCCAGCTGGTAACTCTGCCTCAAAGCCCCTCCCAACTGACCCCCAATCGGGTCGGGTGCCCTCCTACCACACCCGTCACACTGAAGGAAAGCCCCTTTCAACTGAGCTGCGAGGGCGGGGACATGCCGTATTTACCTCTAAATGTCCAGCACTTGGTCTGGTGCCTGGCACACAGGAGCAGCCCGGCGGACACTGGCTGGACAATGCAGTGATGGCATACACACAGCCACACTGTCTCTTCATTGTCTTCCTTCCTAAACCCCCTTCCTTCTTCACTGTCCTCATTTTTTTAAACATGATTTTTTAAGAAAGATTTTATTTAGGCCCGGCTGGTGTAGCTCAGTGGATTGAGCGCGGGCTGGGAACCAGAGGGTCCCGGTTCGATTCCCAGTCAGGGCACATGCCTGGGTTGCGGGCCGGGTCCCCAGTGGGGGCCATGTGAGAGGCAACCATACATTGCTTTCTCCCTCTCTGCTCCCTCACTTCTCCTCTCTCTAAAAATAAATAAATTAAAAAAAAATCTTTAAAAAAAAAAGATTTCATTTATTTATTTTTAGACGGAAGGGAAAGGAAGGAGAAAAAAGAGGGAGAGAAACATCAATGTGTGGTTGCCTCTCCCATGCCCCTCACTGGGGACGTGGCCTACGACCCAGGCATGTGCCCTGACCGGGAATCGAACCAGTGATCCTTTGATTCACAGGCCAGCACTCAATCCACCGAGCGACACCAGCCAGGGCACCACCCTCATTTTAAAGAACTCATCTGAAGTGCTAAACAGGTGTCTGCTAGAAACCCTGCAAATGAAGAAACGGGTGTCCTGAGCGACAGGTGACACCAGGATGCACTTTTCTCGCTGGGGCCTCAAATGAGGCATGGAGCCAAGGCTGCAACCCAACTGGCTCTAACTTAAATATTGGGTAAATATTGAGTCACCAAAAGGGGGGTGCCGCTTTAAAAAGGTTTGGAAGCCACTGGGTTAACACTCATTTATTTTTGTGAATCAGGTCAAGAAGAACACCAACCACAAAGGTGAGTAGACCACACGACTGATTAAAAATAAGCTTTTGTGGGTCCTAAGTTATTCTTTCCATTTTTAATGGTGTGTGGTTTTGCCAAGAGAAAGTACAAGAAAGGCAGTTAAGGCTTGACCCTTAAGGAAGCAGCAGACACTCCTATTGATCCAATCTCGCTTCCCTTCGATGCCCTCCCAGATTAAACATTTTGCAGCTCGTGATCTGCACCAGCCGTTGGTGAAACAGTAGACTTGGTAAACTCAAATTCTCAGCCTCTGGCATCACAGCCTTTTTTGACACGTCCCAGAGATAAAACGGCAGCAAGGAGAACATGGGCATTTCACCAAGAGGAAGCAGCAAAGGGACCCTGGCCCTGCTGAGGCCAGCTGTGGCTGACTCGAGCTTGGATCCCTAACTTCCCGCCCAGCTCAACAGGACGTGCAAACAAAACCCTTCTACACAATGTATAAAAAGCCTCGAAATCTGCTTTCTGCTTTCTTTTCTTTTTTAAAAAGATTTCACTTATTTATTTTTAGACAGGAGGGAAGGGAGGGAGAAGGAGAGGGACAGAAACATCAATGTATGGTTGCCTTTATGTGGCCCCCACTGGGGACCTGGGCCGCAGCCCAGGCATGTGCCCTGACTGGGAATCGAACCAGCGACCTTTTGGTTCACAGCCCACACTCAATCCACTGAGCTACACCAGCCAGGGCTTTTTATTTCTGCCCCTGGAGTTCAGACCCGCCCTGATGCCCCAGGCCTTGGTGAGCTGTGTGCATCATTCCTCTGACTGAGACCCTACACTGTGTATTGGATAAAACCTAAAGCCGTGCTTCGTATCCAAGGCTCCTCCCAATCTGTTCCCACCTTCCCATGCCACCTTCTTCTCCCTCCCTTCTACTCCAGGTCTGGCTGCTCTCCGCGCGGACTGCATTCTGTCCCCACAACAGAACCGACTTCTGCTGAAGCCTGTCAGCCATCTCTCCAGAGCCCTGCCACCCCATCCTCCTCAAAGCGCACCACGAAAGGCACCCAGAAGCCTTCTGTTGGCGCCAGAGTCTGTGGCCTAATTTTCTGTAAAACAGTTGTTGTCTGAACCACGCAAACATTACATACCACCTCGTGTGGTTTCTTTTGTAAACAACTTCATTGAGATATAATTCACATATCATAAAACCCACCCACTTAGAGTATATAGGAGTGAGCCAAAGTAGGTTTACAGTTGTTGGTATGGAAAGTAATACAGTAACTAATAGATAATACAAGAATAAACTCTGTGTTTCATGTGCTCACAATGGTATACCTACATTGGCCCATCCCCATATAATTCAATGTTTTCTAGTATATTCACAGTTCTGCAACCATCACCACAATTAACTTTAGAATATAGTTTATCACCCCAAAAAGAAACCCTGTACCCATTAGCACCACCTCCTCCCTTAGTCTGGGCAACCACTAATCCGCTCTCTGTCTGTATAGATTTGCCTATACCGGATAGTTCATATCAATGAAATCATACAATATACGGTCTTTTGTGACCAGCTTCTGTCATTTAGCACATTTTCAAGGTTCTTCTATGCTGTAGCATGTCTCAATGCTTCATTCCTTTTAATGGCTGAATGATATTCCATTGTATGGTAAGACCGCACTTTTTGTATCTGTTTGTTGACTGATGGGACAGTTGGTCATATTGTTTCCTGTCAAAAGTATCCATGTCTCGCCTCTCGTAAGAACCAACAAGCAACTCAGAGCAGAATTGACTATTCCAGTTTTCCCACAGTGCCTAACAATGTCAGAAATGTAGAAAATACTCAATTGGTCTTGAATTGAATTTAGCATCTGGCAAAGGCTAGTTTTGAGAGGAAACAAACAATTGGCCGACGGCCACTGGGTTACAGTGCATTTTTTCATGGCTCATAGTGCTCCCGGACGTCCAAGTGTCCCTATACAGAGCAGGGAGAATGCCACTTTCTTCTAGGAGGTGACGGAAAGGTCACCCACCACTGACGGGTTTGCCAGGCCCTGCCCACCTGTGTCACCGCCCTGAACTTCAGTCCTGACCTGAGGGAGCCCCTGCGTGTGGTGGCTGAGGTGAGGCCGTCACTGCTCACTGGCAGCCTGTAGCAATCAAGTCCCTACTCTCCGTTCTCACCCTGTCCCCACTGCGGCCCTCACTGGGGGGCCCTTGCACCTGTGGCTCGGTGTCCTCGGAGCTGGCCTTTCTCTGGTCCAGACCAATGGTCCCAGGCTACACTTGTTCTGTATTCGTTCGCAAGGATGGAGCTGACTGACACCTTTATTGGGCTGGCCATAAAACATGAAGGAAAGAAGGCCAGTTTATTGCTCAGCCACTCGAAACCAACCATTCCAACTCTGATGAATCGGAATGGGGACGCCGCTGCTGGGAGGGAAGTGGCAACCAAAACACTCGCTGTAGGCATCCTGTTTCCTGAAAGACGAGGCGGGGAGTGGGAGCTAGAGGACTCGGGGTATCTGCATTCTGTGGTGACCTCGTTCGAAGGCCGAAGATGTTTGGTGGGAGTCAAATTACAGCGTTCATTCACTCTTCAGACTCGAGGTGTAATGTGTGCAAAGTGCATTGTGGAAAACAAGGCGCATTGTGCTTCAAGGACCACAGCAACCTTCCCTGGGAGCGGGGGTCGAGGGTTGGGGCCAGGGCCTGACTGGCACATCCTTAGAGGATGGAGGCTGCCAATGCCTCAGGGGACTCTCGGAAAACAGGGAGAACCAAGACGCCTGCTTAGCAGCTCGAGTGTGAACGGAGGAGGCCTCTGCTCCCCAGGCAGTGCAGACAGCAGGTAGACTGCGGAAGGCTGTGCGGGCCGGACGGGCGCCCTTTCACGGAGCACCCCCACATCCCTTTCCCTCCCTACTTTCCCCCCAAATACCACGGCTTTGTCATCCCCAAAAAGCCAACAGGATGCCAGCACCTTGCTTATGGCAGGACTAGCTATAAACCTGCCAGTCACCTGGCAGGCAGTTCTGCCCTGGGCACATCAGAGCAGATCCAAGTTCTTTTTTAAGATTTTATTTATTTATTTTTAGAGAGAGGGGAAGGAAGGGAGAGAGGGAGAGAAACGTCAATGTGTGGTTGCCTCTCGTATGCCCCTAACTGGGGATCTGTCCTGCAACCCAGCCCTGACTGGGCATTGAACCAGTGACCTTTTGGTTCTCAGGCCAGCACTCAATCCACGGAGCCACACCAGCCGAATCAAGGGCCAAGTTCTTGATTCTCTATCTCTGTGTCTTCTGCCAGCCACGGGCATCATGTGGGGTGGGGGAATGAAGCCCTGAGCGGCCCGAACCCATACAAATCTTCTGTTCTTGTGAGACTATGAGACCCCAGTTCCCCAAAATCCAAGAAGCTCGGGCACTTTCCTCAACATAGCTATCATTAGGTGCATCTGTGAGCCTTGTGCACGGAGACGAAACAGAGTAGGCAAAGGAACAGCAGACCTATGTCTGGGCCTCCCCGGGGTGACTGGATTTACATAACACCTTGATACATATAAATCACGTGGTATTGCAACAGGAGACAACTGAAGAATGGAAGAGCCCGGGACAGGCTCTGAGATTACAGAACTTAAGGTGTTGGTGTTCAGAGCAGACAGCAGAGCTCACAGCAGAGGCTGAGCATGATGGTAAGCAAAGGGGGAAGTAAGTAAGAATTTAACTTACTTAAGAGAGTTGGGAGTGAGGGGAGCAGAAAAGATAAGGTGCTTATGAGCAGGGTACAGAGTAGTGCCTTGGGATGAGGCAGGGTGGGACATGAGGTCAGACTTTGTGGCCGGTGTGGGACAGAAGGTTCATAGTAGAAAATAGTTTAAAATTAAAAAAAAAAAACAAAAAAAAAACCTTGCTAAAGAAGAAGTCCTAGGGAGCACATTTCTCTGCAGAGACTATGAATGCAGGCCATTCATGCCACATGGACAAATCTACCATAACATGTATTTCGAAATACCACCTCATCAGCCCTGGTCCTGTAAGAGCCAGTTTGCTCTGGAAAGTATCCATCCCCCAAGCCCTTAACTTAACGTGAACCCAGTGACAAATAACAATATATTTGCAGAGTGCTTTGCAATTCAGCATGTGCCTTCCCATACATTGTCTGGGGATGCTTCACTCTTAAAATGGTAATACTCTTATTGGCCAATAATTTACAGCATGCTTACTAGCTCCCATACACTGTGATGGCTTTTAACACAGACGATCACTTAATCCACACGGGAACCCTATGACTGTGGCACTCCAATTCTCACAACCCTGTGAAGCAGATACTATCATTATCCTCATTTCGCACAGCGGATACTGAGGCACAAAGAGGTCTGGTTGGTGTCCAGACAGGTCACCTAGCTGGGCCACCGGCTAGTGGCCAAGCTGAGATTCACACCTAGGTGGCCTGGCTCTCCAGAATCCACACAAATCTGGATCCCAGGTCTACTGCCTGTACCTCCACTGCCATCCTTGACGTCAGTAAAGTGACCGAAACCCTTCCTGTCAACCGGCGCCCATGTCTCCTATCTGCACGCATGGGCCTCTCAGGTTGGTTGCTTTGGCTTCCTCCCCGCTTTCTTATCCCCGCAATTTCCTCAGCCCCACAACCACTACATGACAGCTCAGTGCTTTTAACTTGTAAGTGCACTTTTCCATTCTTGCTCATCTACCCTGTAAAGTTGAGCAGACGTGACTGTGCACATCTGGCAGGTAAGGAAATTTGGGGGGAGAGAGAGAGGAAGGGCGTTTTGATAGTGGCAGACTCAGGACTAATAACACCGGCCTATTTCGGTGTGGCACTCAATACTCTACAAGGCATGTTCATTCATGTTCATGTCATTCCTATTCGTTCCCATCCAAACACGAGAAAATGGGGGTGAGGGACTTCTCTGAAAATCACAGAACAGGGGTCGGCACTGGTTCTAGATGCTGGTCCTGGGTCCCTCCGCAGCATCTAAATTTTCATGCAGCACTTGGGACAGTGGGGTGACCCACTCAGGTACTTACAGCTCTGCCTCTGCCACAGGTGGGCAGCACGGCTCCACCCTCCCTCCCTCCCTGTGTCCCTGGCTCAATTGTGGATCAGTCACCTGATACCTTGCCACGTCCCAAGCCCCTCACCCTAGATTACAGTTTACAGCTGAGTTGATGACCTCTGATGACCCCTGCCTGACTCCATTGAGAAGATTAAGAACATTAAGCAAAGGGGCTCATCAACCGTCCCCTGGGGCCAGCTCCCTGATCACACATCCTCAGACTGTGCAGCTCTCAAGCCCCGGCCACCTCCCCCCCATAGGCACTGTGTCCCATCCCCTCACACTCCCCAGAGCCTGTTTCCTCCCCTCCAGAATCTGGAGCTTCTCAGCTTCAGCTGTCTAGTCTCCGGTTCCACCTCTTCAGCCAAGCCAGTACCCTCACTGGCCTCTTTCTTCTGCTTTCTCCCCCCGAAGGACTTTGCTTCTACTGGCATGTCTTTCTCCTCCTATCGCTCCATCGTGTTCCCACGACTCCCCCAGCTACATTCTTCATCTATTCTGAATGTGACTTACACACTGTCATGGCTTCATCTCACACTTCCTCACGCTGCTTGGCTGTGGGCTGGTCCATGGGCAGTGCACGCCTTATCCACCCTGTGGGTCAGGAGTGTGTCTGCCGCATGTCACGCTCCGCCTGCGCAGGACTGGAATAGCCAGCTCCCGGCAAAATCTAGGCACGATGTCTCAGGGTTGCCACTTCTGTCTCCCTATGAAATCCTTTTGATTTTGGGTTTCTGGGTTAAGAAAATTAGCGGGGGGGAACGCCATGCTCTTCAGTGACATGGGGGAACTGGTGGTCTAGGAATGTTTACAGTCTTGGCACAAACTCCCCAGAGATAAATGAGGGGGCAATTGTGGGTGGGGGAGGAACTCGGGGTGGCTTTGAAAGCAAACTTAAAAGGAACACAGAACAGCCCAGCGGGGCTCTGCGAGCCCTCTGCAAAGGTTTTTTATTACGTTATTTTGGCTTTGAAATGGAACTGAAAACTTACTTTAGTCTGACAAGGCCAGGCCAGAGGAGGGACCTAAACAAAATCCTGGAGAACAACGATCACCTGACAAGGCATGGGGTACAGAGAGGAAGCCCCAAGATGCGTGATGCCCTGAGCTCACGACGTCCCCAGTGCAGGGAAAGCTGTGGACACGGGGAGTCTGGGCAGGTGTGGGAGGGAGACAGGAACCCCAATCAATTAGCAGGATCAGACACCCTGGTCCAGCAGCGTTCACCAGTCCCTCGACCCAGGGGATTTGAAGTGTAGGGCTTCTTCTTCTTCTTATTTTTTTTCCAAATAGAAAAAGGGAAAAAAAGTAAGAGGGACCATTTTGCATGCAAATGGGCCACAGCCAGAAGAGCCCATTAAAATGTAAAAACTCCACATTGAGCCCGACAAAACTGTGCAAACTGCTGTGTGTGCCGGAGAGGCAGCAATACAACTCCCCACAAAGGGGCCGAGGAACAATGGCGGGCTGAATGGCCTCCGTCAGCAGGTCCCCTCGCGCGTTGCCATGGGGACCCCACCAGGGCTTACCGAAGGTATTTCCTGAGGAGAAAGGCAGTGCACACATGCCCAGGCAGCCCGGCTAATCCTGACAGGAAGCCATCGCCATTCAGCAGCCCAGGGGCTTGGGGCCGGAGTTTTATTTTGTTTTTATTTAAAAAAAAAAAAAATTTCAGTCTTTTGTGCGTCCCACCTCATCACTGTAATTTAGGGCAGAACCACCTGCGTGGGCCGAAGCCGCAGCCCGGGCCCTGCGACCACCCCAGGGCCCCCAAATACAGCTTCCCAGCAGTTGGGCAGGAGGACGCCCAGGGGTGCAGAACCCTCCACTAAGGAGACCCAGCCCAAAAGGACCCGGGGCCCCGAGAGTTTCGTGTAAACCTTCAAACAGATGTTGTGAGGGGTTACACGGTGTCAGAATGGAGCCTGCGGTCCACGTCCCTGTGCCATGTCCCTGTGCGGGCTCTACCTGATGCCTCCCTCATACCTTCATGCCACACCTCCCTACCTCCCACTGTGGGGAACACTCACGCAGGGGATGAGGGCTGTAATTAAGTGATTAACAAAGGAATGTGCCCAGAAGTTGTTTTAAAAGAAACTTCCCTTCTTCCTTACTCCCCTGGCAGAAGCTCTCACCCTAACTATTCACGGACAATGCTGTGGATGGAGCTGGAAGAAACACGACCCCTAGCCCCCGGAAACCCCCCTTATCCACCCATTTCCCAGAAGGGTTCCCAGTATGCGTTGCTTCCCTTCTTCCAGGAAGGAGTTGCTCTGGGAAGAGGCAAGTGTACTGGAGACACGCAGGAGGCGGACAGCCCGCAGGCCCAGGAACGGCAAAGGTAGATGCCCTAGAGCTAGGGGAAGGGGGCCGAGCTCACAGTTCCTAGAAGTTTGTGCCACCATTTCACATTTGGCACCAGGGGAATCGGCCTTGGCAGATTCAGGGAACAAAGCCAACAAAACAGCTGGTGGTGGAGAGAGCGACTCCTGTGTGACAACTGCCCCCCTAGGACACAGTTTAGGGTGAATTAACATTTCCTGAGCAAACTTTTATGTGGAAGGAGCCATCCCCCAGCGAAACGAAAATGAGGGTGGCGCTGCTCACTCACTGTGATTCGAACCCAGGTCTGTGTGTTTGCATCCAGCCCTCCCTCCAAAACATGTACTGACCCTGGCGTTTACATGGAATCAGAGAGAAAAAGCTGCTGGTTCTGGAGGCATTAAAACAGGACACTTGCGAGCTTCTAAGGCCACATTAGCGGGTCCTGTTTTGGGAAAAGAAGCTGGAGCACCTCTGTTTAACAATGGAAAACTCCCCCCAGAAAAACCCCAAGCCCAGTAAAGACCACTTGAATAGGCTGAAATTTAGGGGATCTACATGCTCAGGATGGAAGTCTTCTAATGCCTTTACTAAAAATCATGTCCTAAATTCAAGTAACAAACTGGCCACCAACTGTTACAACACAGAGGTAAAAACACCTTCCACTAAGTTGTAAGGGAAAAGCTGGACAACTAGCAGGGTGGGGTGGGGTGGGGTGTGTGTGTGTGTGTGTGTGTGTGTGTAGGGGTCCCGCTGCTAGAAGGGAGTGCAGACCCTCCCACCACTGGCCCCGAGCCCAGGCCTCCCAGCCATGTGTCTGCAGCTGCGACCTGTCATGCACTTCCTGGTCTGGGTTCTGTAATGGAAAGGTCATTAAGCGTGGGGGAGGGAGGAGAGTGAGATGAATCAATGACGAAAAGGTAACCCCATGGCTCGGGCTCCGCTGTGCTCTAACCTTAAAGTCCGGTCAGGTTCCTTAAGGAAGAGGAACGTACTGCCCTCCCCCACCTCACCCCCAGCAGGGCCTCGCCCAGCAGAGCTGGTTTGGGGAAGGAAACACCACTAGCAGCTGGGCAGGAAAACACTGCTGCTCCCTAAACTTGCTGATGAATTATTAGAGGCCTCAGCTGTTTCAGAATTTGCCTTTTGACCCCCGGCCCCCAAACCAAAATGGGTGCTTGGGCGCACAATTCACCAGGGCTCTCGGCACCCCAGGTGCCTGCCATCTCCCGTGCCTGGCTAATCCCATCAGTGCAGTGGGGGTCTGGTCACAGAGCTCTGTCAGGAGGGTCACTGCCCACTGCAGTGGGGACAGGAATGGGCTCTGCGTAAACTTAATTTTTTCTTTCCCACGTTGAAGAGATGTTCCTTATATTTTACATTATGAGAATAAAGACAATAAACATCCTCTTCCAATGACCTGGTGGGGAATGCTGGTTGCCAGGGGCTGGGGAAGGGGACAGCGGGGAATTAGTGTACAGAGAGAGCTTCAGTTGGGAGGGCGAGCAAGGCATGAAGGTGGATGATAGCGATGGCTGCACGACGTGATGTGCCCACACCACTGACCTGCACACGCACAGACGGTGAAAATGCTCGCCCTGGCCGGTGTGGCTCAGCTGGTTGGAAGGTCGTCCCATAACCGAAGGGCTATGGGTTTGGTTCCTGGCCAGGGCACATGCTTACAATGTAGGTTCGATTCCCTCTGAATGTGTATAGGAGGCAACTTATTGATGTTTCTCTGTCTCCCTTCATCTCTACTCTCCTTTCTCTCTAAAAGCAATGAAAAAATGTCCTCAGGTGAAGACAAAAATTTTTTTTTAATGGTGAAAATGGCCCCGGCTGGTGTGGCTCAGTGGATTGAGTGTCGGCCTGAGAACCAAAGGGTCACCGGTTCGGTTCCCAGTCAGGGCACACGCCTGGGTTGAGAGCTAGGTCCCTGGTAGGGGGTGCGTGAGAGGCAACCACACATTGATGTTTCTCTCCCTCTTTCTCCCTCACTTCCCCTCTCTGTAAAAATAAATAAATAAATAAAATCTTTAAAAAATATTCCTAGATATTTTTAAAAAAATGGTGAAAATGGTCCATTTTATGTTATATACATTTTATCACAATAAAAATGGTATGGTAGCAGGCAGTGTTGGTTTTTTAAAGAGGTTCTTACTTGGTAAAACAAGCTGTCAGCCCTGTGCAGGTTCCTAAATATTGACTGGCCCACGAAACCTAAAAACCTGGGCTCCCTGGTCTGTTCCGCAGGTGTGCATGACGGCAAGGACCCGGGGGTCCGGTGACGCACTGCGCATTCATTTCCTTTCTCTCTCCTTCACACCGTGAAGGTGGAGCATTTAGTACTCTTGTGTTTTAAGAATTTAAAAGAACATGCTTTAGGGATCTTTCTACCTGAGATAGCATGGCTGTGTGGTAGACAGCAGGTAGAAGAAGCAGGACCAAGTCTTGGGGGAGAGTCAGGACCACTGTCTCCACTGCGGGCTCCTTCACTCAGACAACCTGGGCAATCTTGCGTAATTAGGGTCTTGGGGGAGAGACACCTACTCTGAGCAACGTCAACATTCCAGATGTCCTAAGGGATGCGAATGAGAGCCTAGTTTGAAATCCTTGTAAAAATCACTTAGTCCCAAACTCTGCTGGAGCCACAGGTGATTAGAACCGGTTGGATGCAGCAGAAAGGGCATCGGAGTAGAAATCACTCAGATGACTGGCCCTACCCCTAACCGTGTGACCCTGGGCAAGTCACCTCCCCAATCAGGCCTCAGTTTCCTCAGCTGTGAAATGGGAAGGCTGACTAACTTGACCAGCTCCAGCTCTAACCAATATTCTATGTTTCAACTGGGCCTTTGCAGCTGAGCGTGACTCAGTGCTATCCTCTTCTGCTCCCAAGTAGCGCAAAGCTCCCTCTGGGGTGAAGGAAGGCAAGAGGGGACTCCGTTTTGGTCACAGAGCTCCAGACATCAGCAACCTTCAGTAACTGTTTCTCTTCATTTCTTCTCTCTGGCCCGTTCTCCCAGGAGAAGCCTAAGACTGGAGGACATTGAGTAGTCAACAGGCTGTGACTGGCGAACACAGGAGCCCAGTTATTCTAGAAACATTTATTTCACTGAGAACTGGCACAGTAAATAAATTTAAAAATGGATTAGGAGCCTGAGGGTAGTGAAGGGCAGACACAAAAGAAACGCTGCTTCCAAATGCACTCTTCAGGCGGTGATACAGTCTCGATTGACCAAATAACATCGATACAAGTTTTGGATGCGGAAGGGAGAGCTGCATTCAGTAGTTAGTCCAGGAGCCTGACTCTTCTAAGGTTCAAAAGATAATTCCTAAAACCTAAGGAAAATAAACCTTAATTCCAAATGTAAACTCTGAAGTTTGACAATAAATGAGTAGAGATTTCTGAATGCAACCAGACTCTTTCTAATTGGCTGGAGAGTTGATCAGCGTTCCACAGGCGGTGATAATTGACTTCAAGCCCCAGCAAAGCAGGCAGAAGTGACCCAGAAGAGGGTCTCCTCCCTCCCGAGGAAAGTTTTAGACCACCTTCCCACTCCCGGTCCTTCCTCCCTCCTCAATGCCCCCAGGCAAACTGACTCAGCCCCTCCCTCCTTTCCCATCTCTCTCCCTATTTTTGTCTTTCTCTTCCTAGGCTCCCAGACATTACACCTTCCTCTCCTCTCAACTCTCCCAGCACGGGAGGAGTTCAGAGCTCAAAGTATTGGTATCAGATAGACCTGAGTCTGAACTCTAGCTTCATCATTTCTTTGCTGTTAACCCTGGCAAGCTTTTGCTTGAGCGACCTCTCTGGGTTAGTTTTCTAAACTGTTAAATGGAAGTAATACCTACCTTAAAGACTTTTTTTTTTGGTGGTGGTGGGGCGTTAATTGATAGGGGAGATTCTCAAAGTGTGGTTCCTGGATGGGCAGCATACCCATCCTCTGGGAACCTATAAGAACCACCAAGGCTGGGGCCCGGAGTTCTGGGGCCACGGAGGTGGGTTTTAACCGTGAGAACCCAAGAGCAGCTGCATCCGATGGCGCGGGCTCCATATGTGGTGGCAATAACTAGTTATCACCTATTTTCCTTACCTTCCTACGGAAAAGGATTATACTCCTATCTTCTCCTTTTTAAAACTAGAACGTTCAGGTGTCTTTTTAAAAAGAAAACGAATGATCCCTTAGCTGTGTGTTTGTTGCATGTATTCATTTATTAAAAAAGTATTAAACCTCTGCCTTCATGGCTGATGTTGCACGCCATCAAAGCCCACACAACACGGTCCATTTGCCCTTTCACTTTAGGGAAGAGGCCCTCTGTTTTGTCTTCAGATGTTCTCATAACCTGGCTTCAAGTCCTTATTTGATGCAGTCTTTGGATGACACCACCTAAGTGAGTCACTTACTGTATTTGCGCATGTCTTGTAAGAGCGACACTGGCCAGGGCTGGGCCTGGACCGCGGTGAGGCTGGGGGCAGGAGTGCCACGCGTTCTGGGCCTCCCATGCAAGAGGGGTCTCCAGGTCGCTTGGTGTTTCCCCCCGACCCCTCCCCCCCAAAATGACACAGACAGTTACAGAAAAGAACTGGAAGAGACATTTTCCAAACAACTTTCAATAAATGTGTGTTTCATTCCTAGGGCAAACTTCAGATAGTATACCCCAAATTGTTATGTATTTCTTAAATCCTGTAATTATCTGTGACTAGCCCAACTACAATGTGATATAATTTTTAAAAACATTAATTTTGTTAAACGGAAACACGAAGAAAAAGAAAATTTCAGGATCCTGCATCCCTTTCACATTTCTCTCTGTTTTCTAAATATATATACTGGTAGCCTCGAAGCAATGCTAAGGGTGCTGCCTCTCTGAGCCTCCATCCATCAGACACTGTGGGGCCACAGCCACTGCAGAAGTAGCTCTGGCTGGTGTGGCTCAGTGGCTTGCCTGCCGGTTCGATTCCCAGTCAGCGCACATGCCCGGGCTGCAGGCCAGGTTCCCAGTGAGGGGCACATGAAAGGCAGCCACACATTGATGTTTCTCTCCCTCTCTCTCTTCCTCTCTCCCTTCCCCTCTGTCTAAAAGTAAACAAATAAATAATCTTAAAAAAAAAAAAAACAATCTAAGTTGTCTCTGTGTCCTGGCAATCTTATCACATTCTAGAATAAGTGCAACCTGCCAAGAAAACTCAGGTGTACCATCTGACGCTTTGGGGACCTCTGACCCTAGACCTTCTCCGTGTAAGAGGTCTTGGCTACAGTGGAAAAGGTGGCCTCAATGGGGTTTTTGTTCAGCTGCTTATTTCAGACTAGGAAACCACTCTCACTAGGACAGCTCACAGACCTGTGATGGATGCCTCACTTCGAAGAGAAGAGCAGAATGTCACACAAGAAATGGCACAAGGCAAGCATCTCCAGTAGCCCTTACCCCAGTCACACAAACGTACTTACCACCCCGGAAAGGGAAGTGAGATCAAGGGCACTGACCTAGTAATGCTTAAACTGAAACGTCGGTTGGCCAGCTCGAGGGGAACCCAGTCTACGGGGGGGACACTGCACGGTGAACTGGAAAGAACCCCACTGGAACCAGACTTAGCCAAGTCCGAATCTCAGCTCCACCTTCTCAGCAACTGTATCACCATCAACAGGTTACTTAACTTCTTGAACTTCCGTTTCGTCCTTTGATTATGGGAATAAACCCATGGCATGGGATCGATGTAAAGATACAAAAAAAAAGTAAAGCGGACAGCGTTTAAGATATCATACATAGTATTTATTAATCATTATTGTAAAAGACCTTCACTGGTGTGACCTTTCTAGGGCAATTTGGCACTATGTAACCAACAGTTTCAGGATGTAAGTATCCTTGGATACATGGCCAAGTTTTATTGGTAAAAGTCTGTTTGCTCCAGTTCAAACTATTGAAAATAACCTAAACCCCCAGCAGTGGAGGACTGGGTAAGTAAATAAACTTTACACACCTATACAATGGAATACTAAATGGTTATTAAACGTGATGAAAAATTTTCTCTGCAATAAATACATGCTTAGGTTACGAATAAGCATATACCATACAAATCCCATTTTTGGAAAGTTACATTTGTATACATATGGGAAAAAGAGTCTAAAGCTATATTCATAGCAGTGATTATTTTGGAATGATGGGAATATGAGGTTTTCTTTACAAATCTGTATTTTCTAAATTTTCTCTGATGAACTAGACTACATGTCAAAATGTCCATGTTTTAAAAGAGCAATAAAAATCTTCTTTCTGATTGCATAGAACTTGGCACTAGTGGAGGAAACAGCCAAGTGTTAAAAACTACATATAATGTACAGCAGGGTAAGAGAAAAAGTGCTAGACTGAAAAGTTAAACAGAGACGGGGAAAGGGAATGATTAATTTGGAGACAAAGGAAGGCTTCATGAGGTAGATGCCTAAACTATGCCTAAAGCTAACCCAAGCTAAACCTTAAATTAAGAGTAGGAATTACCCAAAAAAAAAAAAAAAAAAAAAAAGTGGGAGGATAAAAGGATAGGGATGGCCATTTCCAGCTGAAGGACCAGGACAGACAATGGCTAGATAGGAATGTATATGCTGTGTTCAGAAAGGAGAAAGGAGTTTGGTTCGGCCAGACTGGGGAGGGGAGGGAGCTGAGAGGCGGGGGAGTGAGCGTAACCAAACACGAAGGAGGAAAAATCCCTGAATGAATGGTGAAAGGAGCATTAGCCAGGGGCTAGGTTTCGATCCTGGAGAAAACCCAGGAAAGGCTAAGCTCTAAATTCAACTTTCTTTGTTGATTAAGTATTGAGACTTCAGTGCTTGCTGGTTTTTAACCTCTTTTCTTATCCAGGCTCATCTCCAGTGAAGTCCACTCTGCCCGACTCGACCCTCTCACCCACTTGCGGCTCAATGGGCCCACACATCCGGGGCCTGGGAAACACAGCCACATGCACCCAAATGGCAGGGTCTGCTGCCCTCCTGGGGAGGGTGCCCCCTACACCCAGGAGGCTGGGCCAGGCCACAACGTTGGGATGAGGAGGGGGCACTGAGTCTCCAGCTCCGTTGGAGCCAATCTTTCTCTGTGCCTGGATCTCACTGGACAGAGACCCCTCACCCCAGCATTTCCTGGTCTGCAGGGCACAACCCTTTAAATGAGGGCAGCGGGCACCTCATTCTGCCAGTGGAAAGGTAGGAGTAGTCATGAACCAAGACACAGGAGAGGGGAACTCTGAGGGCAGTTACACAGGTGGAGCACAATGTCTTGGTACCACCTGGTAGCACCACTAAAAGGCAATAAACCTACTTTGAGGGGCTTCAGGCAAGTGCCGCCCTACTTGGCGTCACCAGCTGGAAGTCAGAGCAACACCACCCTCCACCCCGCCAAGTTCAGGAGTAGCCTAAGGCTTCTCCTAAGACCATTGGGATTTACTCCAGGCCCTCAGGAGCCCAGGTAGTGCAGGTAACTTCCAGCTCAGTCACGTGGGGCCTGGTGTGCGAGGTAGGTAGGCAGAGAGAAGACAGTGCTTGCAGTTAAGTCCCCAGAATGAATAGAGAGGCCTGGGCAGCTGGACTGGGGACACCAAGAGCGCCAGAGCAGCTGGACTTCCCCCAGTCGGCAGGGAAACAGTTGTCTCATTTCCAGGCTTTGGGGAAGGAAGGAAGAGGCGAAGGTGGTGTCTATAGGGTGAGCTGGAGCCCCCAGTGGCCCCAGAGGAACGAGATGCTGTAAAAACAGGGCGCAGCTGCTGGTCAGGCTCTCTGACCCTGGACCTGGTCCTCCCGGGATAATGACTCCCCAGGACTCACTTCTCCCAAGGCCATCCATCAGCGCCCCAGACACGAGCCATCACTCACTGCGTCTGCCGGACCAGGACCAAGTGCCCCGGCTGAGCCTTGCTGACCCTCCTCTGTGCTGGGGCTACACCAGAAGAATGACTCTCTCGTTCCGGTTCCTGCCATCCCAGACTCCAGGTAGTCCCAGAAACCGGGTGACAGAATCCTGGCCTGACTCTTTGTTTGGGCTCCCTCCCCTCCCCCACCTATGGCAAGGACTCTGGACAGCCATTTGTTCTTCCCTGAGAAATTCCTCCTCCCTGACTTCGGGGAGCTGGCTGGCAAAGCCAGAGTGGAAAATCAGTGGAGCTAATGGTGTAGCAATGCAGAAGCCGGAGCCAAGAACACAGCTCTGGAGTGGCTTTGCTGCACTTGCCCGGCCTGGTCAAGCACTCCTCCCTCACATTCTCTCACAAGCTGAGCGCTGGAGCTCCCTACCCCCACCCTGCTGGGCTCAGCAGAACACTGGCAAACACGCCCTTTCAAAGGCACTCTAGCCACCCCTCTCTGGGGAGGAGGATGGGGTACACAGAGGATCCTCTGGGGACACCGGGTGGCTCAGCGCCAGGCAGATTTCTACAGTCCTGAACCCACTATCCCTGTTCTCCTGTGGGCCATCTGACATCCCCTTTCGCTCCATGTAATTCCACCAGTCTTCTGGCAGAGGGTGAAGAAACTCCTCTTAGACATCCAGTGTGCATCAGAAGTAAACAGGTTCTTTTCACGAGAAGAAACTCTACTAGGGCAGGGTGGGGAGGAGGACGCTCCTGCATGTGTCCCAGGACAGCACTGGACACTGGTCCTCGGGCCACACCCATGGGCTGCAGCCAGCGGGGGTCACCGCCTGTCCGAGGCTGGCAGTGGGATACCTTCTAGCACCTATTTGAGGGTCCCCTTTCAGACAGGCTGAAATGTATATCCCTTTGGACCAAAGGCAGCTGTGGGACCCCTGGGGAGGGGCTTGCCTGGGGTGGCCAGGGCCCTATAACTCGAGGCTGGGGCGATGCCTCTGGCACCACTGGCAGCCTCTCCCCCACGGGCGCAGGTTTCCGTGGAACACAAAGACAAAGGCTCGCTTTGTGGCGCTCGGCATCCAGGGATCCAGGGGGCTTGCAGCCAGAAATGGAAACTGCGGCTTTTCCATTAAGTGTAACCTCTCCCCCTTCATCGGGCCACCAGACTCCTTCAAATCTGGAGAAGTGGGAGGAGCTGTAAAACCCCTGCCCATTAAATTGCTTATTAGTTGCAGATTTCCAAGCATGTAGGCAAGCATTTTGAGACTGCAAGTCTCATACTGTCCCCTCAACCACAGGGTCTGGGGTGTTTAACTACATTATGCTAAGAAGGGGGCAGGACGCCCACTCCCAGTTATGAGAAGTGGCCTTGTAAGGGTTTACTTGCTTTTCCCCAGGTCTTACTCTTAAACAGAGAAAAATACACAGACACAACCCTCCTCAAGCTCAAAATGTCTTTTTAAGTTGGTGCTTATCCGTTAAAGGGGATTCCACCCGTGACCCAGCTTCGGTCTGGCCACACGCTGCCCCTCCCTCAAAGCCTCATCCGAAACAAGCTGAGCTCTTTAAGGTCCTGAATGAGAGAAGGGAAAGGAGAGGGAGGGAGGGAGGCTGGTCTTCCTGGAACCCTTATTAAAGCAACTTTCCAAAGACAGCCAGAAACGCCAGGCCCTCCCCACTCCCTCAGGAGCATTTGCAGACTGGGGGAGGGGTCCCAACACATGCGCACTCACACCCGCAGCAAAGCCTTCCTGAAGGGGGAATGTTCTCAGTGTGAGCAAGGTTCTGGGTAGTTGGCTTTAAACTTTTGAATAAACTTTTTTTGCACAGATTATATAGTCTTTTCTGAGGACAACAGCAGCATTATTACTTAACAATCAGCAGGGCCAAAGCTGCATAACCGTACGTCACGTTTACTTGTGAGATACCCTGTCACTCACGAAGCAAGGAGACAGACTGTCCCCTGTGACTTCGCAGCAGTTCTCCGAAGGCCGCAGGGCATGTGTTCTGCTGTCGCAAAGCTCAGGGGGGATGACTTAGGTGAAAGGGCCGCACTAAGAGGGGGCCTTACTCAGCCAACCAGCGAACTGTTCCCCAGGTCCACCCAAGAAACAAGCCCCTCACCATGTGCTGTGTCCTCTGGGCAATCAGGAAACCACACCCACAATGGCTATTCATTGCTCACTGACTATGTACCAAGCACTGTTTTAGGTGCTTTGTATATGGTTTCATTTGATACTCACTATGATGTCAGGAGCAGATGTTCATTATCAATATAAGTTCTAGAGTCGCGAAGGGGAACGTTCCCAAGGGCCAACAGTCAGGAAGAAGAAAACTTCCAGAGGAAACTTATGCCCACACAAAGTCTCGTCCACAAACGTTCACAGGAGTTTCAGTAATAACAGCCAACCTTGTTAACCACCTAAAAGGCCCTCGACAGGTTTCCATACAACTCCAGCCCATGCAAGTCCAGAACTGGCAGAGCTAATCCACAGCGACAGAACGTGGGCCAGTGGCTGCCTGGGGTCAGTGCTGTGGAGGGGCTCGAGGGAAGTGTAGTGGGGGTGGGGTCGATGAAACTGTTCCGTGCCTTGATGCGGCTGGCAGCTAACATTTATCAAAACACACTGAACTAGCCAGTTAAAATTGGTCTACTTTACAGAATCTAAATTATACCTCAATTAAGTTGATTTTTAAGGAAAGGCCGACTGCCTGCAGTCTTCACTGCTGCAGAGCCTCCAAATGCCCCTCCTCCTCCCTCCTTCCTGCTCACGGGGCCTGTACCTTGTTCTCATCCGGACCTGCAGCGCCCTGGCTCCATCCGGGCTTCCTTTCCATGTTTGGACCCACAGCCCGCAGCTTTAATACTCCCTCCACTGCCCCTAAATAAAATTCCAGTTATTGCACCCTCATACATGTTTTTCCTGCTCACAAGGGCCCATGCTATTCAATTTTTCCACCCTCCATTTCTGGGCTGCAAAAGAGTTTCTTAAAGAAAGGTCATTTGTTTTTTGCTTTTTAGTAATTTAGGGTCCATCTAAATTCATATTCTCCAACCTCACCCAAGCCCTCCTTACTTTTGGGCTCTCTTATCCCCATCTACACAGCGGCTGATCCAAATCCTCTGTACTCCTCGCAATCCTCCCATCCTAATTCACTCTCTATTCTCACCTCATCTTGTGCGTGACTCTAGGCACCTGAAGTTGACGCCCTGCCTGCTTAAACCAACCCACAGATTCTATTTCCATAGCGTCTCTACTATTTTTCCCTTCCTTTACAATCTCAGGGCTCCCATCCTAGTTTATACCCTCGCTTCCTTTAGCTAGACATTAAACAACTTCTCTCTTTCTAGAGACAGTAGTGGTAGCAGCTACTAACATTTTATATATAAGTGCTTTGTCTGGATTAGTTTACTTAATCCTTAAGTAAAGGATTTTTCCCATTTTAAAGATATGCAAACTAGCCCTGGTCAGTGGGTCTCAGTTTGTTGGGCATCATCCCTGTAACGCAAAAAGTCGCTGGTTCGATTCCCAGTCAGGGCACCTGCCTGGGTTACGGGCTCTGGTTGGGGGCATGTGAAAAGCATCTGATGTATCTTTCACACATTGATGTTTCTCTCCCTCTCTTTCTCCCTCCCTTCCCCTCTCTCTAAAAATAAATAAATAAGAACTTTCTAAAAAAAGATGAGCAAACAAAGGTTTAATGTCTTTGTGTAATTTATCAAAGCAAGTAATGCAGCTATTAAGTGGTGGAGCAAAATTCAAACAGGTCCGTCTTCTTCCTCCCATCCAGCCAAATTCGGCTGACAATTTTCTAAAAGCTGTATCACACAGCTACCTGCTCAAAACTTTTCAAGACTCCCTGTATCTACCCATTTAAGTATTTCCTTAGTGGGGCATTAAGGCCTTCCACGTGCTCATAACTCAACCCAATTTTTCGGAGCATTACCTTCCACAACCGCCTACCCACTCACCAGATATATCGTTCCCTGTACACCTTGCGCATCCTACCTTCGTACTTTCACTCATGCTATTCCACCTGGAATGTCCTTCAGCTCCCCCACCTGTCCCTCTGGACCCATCTCAGATGTTCCCTGCTCGCCTCTGCATGCCCACAGCAGCACGCCCACAGCATTTGTTGTAACTCCACTGTGTGGTTTGAACATGGTCAACCTTGGATTTAGATACCTCTGAACTCACCCCCCGGCCCCCACCAGACGGTGAACTGAGACGGTCTCATCCTGCTTTAGGTCTCTGGCATGTCCAGCTCAGGTCTGGCCTTTAGTTCTGTTACTGAATGCAACATTAATCTGCCTGCTCCAGTCAGGGCACGTTCTTGAAAGTTTCACACACCCTTCCCTCCTCCTTCCCCATCACTACACAGGTGGACAAATACTCTCATTCATCATTTATCATTCAAATAGGTCCTGGCAACTGAGAATGACAGCCCTTCAAATGCAGCCACCAAGTCATGTGCACACACGAGCCTTTCGCCCACTGCCTGCCAACCTTCTCTATTTACATGATCAGCCACTGAATCACAAGCCACACACCCTTTGGCAGCAGAAAAGCCCAAATGTTAGTTCTTAAAGCCCCTCGAAAGCCCCTCGGTATGCTGTACCTGTAATCCCCACGAGGTATTTTTACAACTCCAGCAGATCCCATGCACAGCAGGGCAAGTCCTTCCTGTTACTAATGTAATAAACTCTCTGCATTCCCAACGAGCTGTAGATGACCCATTATGCTCCCTGGCACTCGATCTCTTCCCAATCTGTCCAGCAGCACATGCCCAAAGCAAACGGCTCAGCAGACCTCCACACAGGGCCTGTGAGACATGGTCAAGGAAGGCAGAATGGCAAGCACGTGGCCATGACTGCCGACCTCCACAGAAGATGTGTCTTTGGAACAACTTTAGAAGCCAGAAGTCTTTATCAAGCTTCCACATCCCTCAACATCCCCTGTAGCCTGACATAAGTCCTAAATCCAAATTCATAGGTCACCCCCCGCTCCGCCCACTGTATCATCCAACCCCATTTCATTAGTCATCTAGGTTAGGGAGCCTGCTCTTGGGTCCCAATTCGAAGTTCTTTTTTTAGAAGAGAAAAGCATAAACCTCCCATAGTGTGTCTCCTCTGGCAAATGGATGTCTCCAGCCTTCACGACCCAACCTCTCATGAAGCTGGTTGTGCTTACAATGAGGCCCTACCGGCCCAGGTATCTTGGGACTCTCTCCTACAGGAACACAGACCTTTGCTCCACCTGAGGTGGGGCCTTCCCAGTCAACCACGTCCCCCCCAAACATTCCGCCTCCCTCCCGGCCCACCCTGTCCCTGAGGGCCAGAAGTCCGGGCTGACCTCAGCCCATGCCTTACCTTGTTCAGGCGAGGTCGGGGCCGGCCTGGCCGCGCAGAGTGTGGCTGTGACCAGCACAGCCCAGAAGAGGAGGCACTTCCAGCTCCACATCCCAGTTCTGCAGTTAGAGGTTGGTGACAAGGCTCCACACCTCCATGGGGACTCTGCCTTGAGCTTGACTTTCCTTTTCAAGCTGACTCTGTGGAAATAAAACAAAAACTTATGAGGATCTGCACGGGGGCGGGAGGCAGCCAGAGCAAGGAGAAAAAGAAGGTAAAGCAGTCACACAGTCGCCCTGCCTAGAAGGGTGCTTGAAGCAGCAACTTACTCCTTAAAGCACAGCGATGAGAACCGTGGTCCTGCCGCAATGCTGGGTTCAAGGTTATTGGCCTCACTTAGACAAAGGAGTGCTTCAGTTCAGTTCTACATGTATTTATTGAGTGTGGCTGTGTATGAGCCTTGCTGGGATAATCATGAACTTCTGGGGCATAAGCGCCAAGATCATTTGTGCTGGGAAAGCAAACGGCTTTACGGAAGTCCCAGGTGGTTCTGCCACTTCATGGGCAATGGCTTCACAGAGTATGGCGGGACTGCAGGAGCCTTGCTCTCACCCGGGCTGGGATCTCAGTTGGTGGGAGCGTTGTCCTGATACACCAAGCTTGTGGGTTTGACCCCTGATCCTCGTCAGGGCACATACAAGAAAGAAGCAACCAATGAATACATAAATAAGTGGAACAACAAATGGATGTTTCTTTCTTTCCCCTTCTGTCTTTAAAATCAATCAATAAAAATTGTAAAAGAATAAAAGGACTTCACTCCCTCCAAGGGCAAAATCAACAGTCTGTTGCAGGGTAAAGAGAGATGAAGAATCACAGACTAAGCCAAGGACTAGGAAATGAGATGCTGACCGTCTCTGGACCTATGTAACCAGGAGGCTAAAAAGAGTAATTTCCAGGGTCCTCTCTTTTTATCTCGAAAACTATGCATCACAGGGACCTCTGGTTCTATCTGCTTCCCTCAGGGAGATAACACAACTCTCACCAACTCCTTAAAAAGAGCCTCAGAGTGCGATGATATGAGGTGGGTCCAGCCCTCTCCTCCATGTGAGAGGTGACAGCTGATGTCCAACAGAAATGAATCCAGAAATCGGGAGTGCGGGGGCGGGGTTGTGCTGGAAAGTCAATGGGCTCTGGCTAGGGCTAGCTCCAAGACGGCCAGTGTCAGCCCAGGTTAAAAGCACAGACCCTTTACCCCCTTCAGGTCTGGAGGGGTAAAATTTAAGACAAGCCCCTGGGTTCTTAAGGAACAAGGGATTGTTGCTGCTAAACATTTACCAAGTGATAAGACTTTCTGGGCACTGCTTGGGCTACATGGGGGTGACCATCTCCATTTTGCAGGTGGCTTTTGTCCTAAATACTCCAGGGCACCATCCAAGTTATTCAAAGAATCCACTTCCCCGGAACATGGCCTAATGTGGTGCCCCAGCCCTGCCTCCTCCCAGCCAGACAGGGCCCTGCGAGTGAGTCAGTCTCTGCTGGCAGAAGCCCCCGGCTTCATTCACACGCGCTTGCCAGTGGGAGTACGAATGCGCTACTACTAGCTCCCTCCCAAGGCTTTCCTAAAAATGTTTAATGATTTCAAATCAAAAGAGAAGTAAATATTTCTCTTTTATTTTTCTAAATTTAGAAAAGGGACTACAAGAGACCAGAACAAATGTTTCCTGGATACCCAGTACAGGCCAAGCATGTACTAAGTAAAATCTGTAACTGTAAGACTTCATTTCTTCCTCTTTATAAACTCATGAGGGGTGGAAACTATTTCCCCTTTATGCCATGGGGACACTGAGACTCAAAGAAGGTAAGCATTTTGCCCAAGAACATGCAGCCGGTAAGCAACAGCACCAAAACTCGTCATGTTTTCAGATGCTGCAGAACAAGGTGGGGGGAAGGGAATCATGGGTTGCTTAAACCTGACTCTATTCTATCTGATGCAAACTTATTTTCTCCACAGGGCATCCCTGGGCCACAGAGAAACCAAGTAGACAAGGACAGATCCAAGGTAACTCTGGGAATGTGAGAGCTTCGATTCTCAATTCCATTGGTTGAAAGACCCTTGGAAGCAGCTCACGGACATGCCATCTAGGACACAGCATGGGGCATGATCCCTGGCCTGGGATTGAAGTGATGCTTGCCAGAGGACATCCCGAAACCACATTCCACAGCTCATTAATCCCAAACCAATGGGATACACCAAACCAATGCAGGCCTATTGCCCAAAAAGGTACACTCAGCTAAGAACGTAGGTCCCACAGGAACCACTAGAGTAATGAATGAGTTTTTAGTATCCAGTGGGAAAGGGTGGTGCCACCTTGGGAAGTTTTGCTTGTTTTCAAATGTAGCAGACAGGCAGCTTCCATCACCACCTGCCCAATCTGTCCCCTGAAAACCTGTCTACCTCCTCACAGGTGTGGGTTGGCTGCAGACTGTTCAAGTTCAGTGCACTTCAAATTAATTTTGTATAGTTTGCCTGCAAAAGGCTCTTCTTCTGCTTCTCCTCTGGGCCTCAAGTGCCGCATCTGTAAACCAATGGATATTAACGAGGCCCAGCCTCTCCTGGAATGCCACCAACTCCTGGAACGAGAAGGTAAGTGTGGACACACACCCCACTGCAGAAAACACGGTGATGCAAACCACTAGTGCGCGCGCTGCCCGGGGCCCCAGGGACTGCCACCTTCTCCTTTACCTCACCTTCTTCTCATTCAACTAATTAATGAATTCTTCAAATCCCTTGGAAACTGTCTCCTTCCTTCACTGTTGGACAGATGTGACCTGCAGCCTCACAGGTGTACACAGCATCTTTCTCAGAGACCCTGCAGCCAGCTCCACCGTCAGTCTCTCCCAAATGTCAGGTCTCCTGGGACTGGCAGCCCACTCTGTCTGGGTGCTGAGGTCCTCACTAGGGAATGGGGTGGGGGACACCAACATACATCTCCTCTTTCCCCCTTGATGAAGGGGCTGAAGTATTTGTCTTGCATATGTCAAAGGTGGTTATGAGGACCAACGGGCAGCGTAAGGTACCTGCTCTCTCCTCTCTAAGGACTAATTCAGTGTAAGATGGGATAGTGGCTGGTGAGAAAGCAGAGGCTAGAATATACGACCTGGCATTTCTCTTGAATTCTAAGAGTAAAGATTTTATGACCATCAGATTTCCTTGTCCAGAAATGATGTGAGGAAAACTAGCTTATGAGTTCAGGGCCAAGTCTTTTTCTTTTGGTTTTTTGGAAAAAGTTAACAAGTTAATTTTTGCCCTTCCGTTTATGACCCTACCACCCTGGGAGCCTCGGTTTCCCACTTGTTGGAGGGTGCTAAAAGTTTTGACTTGTCTACAGCACAGGTTATGAGGGTTAAATGAGAACCTGCTTTCTTTTCTCTAAAGTCCTAACCAAACGTAAGGAATTATAAACACCACGCTTTGGGCCATTCCTTGAGAGCACTCTCAGGACATTTGGGTAATTGGCAGCAGGAGGACACAAACTTTCTACCTTTGCAAAGGTATTTCTCACTGTCTACCTTCAAGCCCCATACTGTAGACACACCTGTCCTATATGGTGGCCACGAGCCACTTGTGGCTACTGAGCAACTGAACTGTGGCTAGTGCGAACTAGGGTGTACTAGAAATGAACAGAACACAGATTTTGAAAACTTGGTACAAAAAAAAGTGAAGTATCTCAATAATTTTTATACTGATCACATGTTCACATGATAATACTCTGAATATACTGGGCTAAATGAAATATATTGTCAGAATCAAAACAAACGAATTAATAAAAATTAATTCTGCCCTGACCAACGTGGATCAGCGGGTTGGGTGTTGTCCCACAAAGAGAACAGTGGCCAGTTCAGTACCCAGCCCGGGTAGCATATGAAAGGCAACCAATCGATGTTTCTCTCTCACATCGATGTTTCTTTCTCTCTATTTCCCCCTCCCTGCCCCCTCTCTGAAATAAATAAGTAAATAAATCTCTCTGTTGGTTTCTTTTTACTTAATTTCTAATGTGGTTACAAGTGGCCTGTGTTTTATTTCTATGGGGCAGCACCGCGCTGGGCAACCTCTGTACTCTGCACAAGTGTTTCTTTGCCTTTCTCTCCATCTTCCACGGGCCAAGCTTTCACGTTCTCTGAGCCCCACCTCAAAAAGCCGCAAGTCTTTCTTGGCCTTCTAGCTGAGGATCACATCCCTCTGAACTGACAAAACACCGTGGGATCGCAGGGTCTATACCTGATTAGGCTTTGTTAGCAGAGCACCTCATATGTACGCAGCAGATGCTGACACATTTATTAACTGGATAAATAAATGAATGAAAGAAAGAAAGGTTGATTGAAAAGAAACTGATATAGATACTCACACAGAAAAGAGGTTGAGAACGCCAGAGAAAAGTGATAGTCAAGTAGTCCTTTTTTTTTTTTAAAGATTTTATTTATCTATTTTCAGAGAGAGGAGAAGGGAGGGAGAAACAGCAATGTGTGGCTGCCTCTCACATGGCCCTCACTGGGGACCTGGCCTGTAACCCAGGCATGTGCCCCAACTGGGAATCGAACCGGGACCCTCCGGTTCCCAGCCCACGCTCAGTCCACTGAGCTACACCAGCCGGGCTCAAGTAGTCCTTTTTAGCCAGACAAGCTCTATTTCAAAATTTAACAACTAGGACCTTTTCTAAACTTTTCAGTTCCTCAGAACTGAGGAAATAATACCACACCATGACAGAAATAAGACTGCTTAACAGAAATGGTTGCTTTTCCCAAAAGCAAGCATCCTCTCCTCCCTGCTGAGAGTGGCAGAGCAAGTACTTACTCAGTACCTGAATAAAGTCATGCAGATCAGCCCACAGAGTTTTAGTTGGGCCAAGGAAAACACTAATATTAAAATGTTGAGTCCCTGTAAGAAGTACCCAAATGTCCTTGGGAGTGAGGTATATAAAAAGTTAAGTGAGCCTGGCTAGTGTAGCTCAGTGGATTGAGCGCTGGCTGCGAACGAAGGGGTCACCGGATCGATTCCCAGTCAGGGCACACGTCTGGGTTGCGGGCCAGGTCCCCAGTGGGAGCCATGTGAGAAGCAACCACACATTGATGTTTCTCTCCCTCTCTTTCTCCTTCCCTTCCTCCCTCTTTGAAAGTAAATAAATAAAATCTTAAAAAAAAAAGTTAAGTGAAAAAAATAATAAGCGAAACACTAACTGTTCCACTATATTCTAAGAAACTTTGCTGTGAAGACAGGATGGGCTAGCGGACTGCTGCCATATTCTTGGAGCTGCTCTTCTAGGTGAGGGCTGTTAACTTGGGGACCAAACATAGCTCCTTTAATTACAAGGGGCAATGGTGCTAAGGAGAGGATTTCTGTTTAAGGTAAATGCAACCCTAGAGGGAAAAGCAAATATTCTAGCTTGAGTTTGGTATTTAATCCTCTCTGGAAGCACCAGAATCTTCTCTAAAGCTCTACATCTGGAGCCCCCCACCAGTCCCTGGTGCATTCAGATCTTTCACAAAGCTCTTGGGAAAACAAACGCAAGACAAATTTCCCAAGAGGAAATTAAACTCAAGTGATGTGAGGCCTCTTCAGAACAAGATGTATGAACCAATTCTCTCCAGCGCCTTTTCCTCCAGCAACAGGCTCCAACTTTCCTAGGAGGCTCTTAACTAACAGCCATTTTGATGAAAGAGATCAAAAAATGGAGGCAAGAGGAAAGCTTTCAGAGGAGCTGGCTGCTAAAACCCCAAGCTCACAGGACTAAATCGCCTATTTCAGGAGTCTTGTTTCAGGTCAACACCCAAAACAAACAAAAAGCATACAACTCAAAGCAGAAACCCATGGATTTGCCTTAGTCCCCATGGCAGGAGTCAGCCTACTCAATGCTCAACTCAATCTCCCTGCCCTCTGGAGTCCAGAGCAGAAAGCCAGCCCAGGCTTACCCGGTGCCTGGAGGTACTGCTCTAATCCGCTCCCCCAGCAGGGGTGGGAAAATAGCATCTGCAAGACTCCTCTCTTTCTTTCTGTGCTGTTTGCTTTCCTTACTATTCTAGGGCGCCTAACGGAACCTTCTAACATCCTCCATGGCCTGAAGCCAAGATAAAGAAGCACCCAAGACTGTCTACTTTGGAACCAAAGGAAGTAGTGCCCACTCTGGCCCAAATCCCATTTGTGAAAACGCCTCCAAGATGGGCATTTCTACAAGCATGATAAAGGCAGGCAGGAAAGCACCCTTGTTCACGTGGCTATCCGTTGGATGGCCCTCATTAAAAAGCTGACATTCAGCTATGACTAACAGTAAATGCAACAGATATGTCCTGTAGCTGGTCACTGATGAAGTATACCACCATCCCAGCTGGAGCCAGGCCCCAGCAGCCTCCTTGTCCCCAAACACCTGCTGCTCCTCTGGGGTCAGCAGCAGCCCTGGAGCTTCTCCCAACCAAGTGGGGGGAAGTATGTAAACAAGTCATTAAGTAAGCAGGCCACCAGGACAGAGGTCGTCAGTGGCTCTCCCTCTCGCCCTCAGTCACTGAAAGGAAGGGAGATGACCCAGGCTTGGGGGTAATTAGCCAGGCGGAGGCAGGTCCCACGGGGCCCTGCTACATAGCTTCTCAGTGAGCCTCACAGAGAAAACCAGGAGACTGGGCCAAGGGGGGGAAATGGCCATTTTCTGCTAAACAGTCTCAAGGCTGAGGTTCTACCATTTAGATGGCATTCCAAAAAAAGCGCTGGTCCGGAGGTGCAAAGGGCAGGGCACATCTGCGGAGGAAACAGTCACTTTAATTGCCACGTCTAGAGAAAGTGCGATTTCATTACAGCCTCCAAAACTACCGCCCAAAGGAGAAACCAGAGAAGTGTTTTCAATTTGAAAGAGGCTGGAAAGGAGAGGGCGAGAGAGACCAGCTCTCCCGCAACTCTGGACCACAAGGTGCTCTCCTACCTCAAAGGACATGACGGAAAAAAACCCTAACAATCTCCGCTTTCAAAATTGTAGCCGTTATTTAAATAGTAAAAAGTCCCACTTTAGTTTCCGGGATCTGAAGCCCAAATAACTCTCTAAAAACACAGAGCGCGCCTCCGGCAGCAACCATTCCCACCCACCCCGCACGCCCCGGGCCGGCCGCTGCAATCCGGGCTCGCTCCCAAGGGGATGGGAAAGGCGTGACGCCACCGCCGGACGCCGAGCCCCGGACAGGGTCAGACGCTCCCGAAGGGGCGAGCGGCAACACTTTAGCACCAGAAACTTCCGTCGTCAGGGCCAGTCCAGGGTCAGACCCATGACCAAAGCGTCCACCTCCAGCAGAGGAGCCGGTCGCAGGTGCCACCCCTAAAACCTTGACCCCCGTCTTCTACGACGCCTCCTCCCCGCACGCTCTAGAAAGCACCAGCACCATCAGGTCCTAAATAACTTGGGATCCAGGGTCCTGTTTTTTCTCCTCAAATTCCAACGCCTCACCTCCAGTCTTAAGAACTTTTAAAGAGGGAGGTGGAAAGGACAAGTTGAATTCCAGCTTTAATTTGGGGGTTGGGAGAAGGGAGGAAGAGGGATGTTAATAACGTGGTTGCGGGTATGCCCTTGCGGGGGGGGGGGGAGCCGAACCAGATGCGGCTGCTACATCTGGAAAATGGGGGGAAATGTGCTGGGGGAGAAAGACACCGCAGAAATTTTTAAATGGGCTCACAGCTTCTGGGCCCGGAAAGGAGAAGCAGGCTTCGCCCCCTCTCCCAGAGGTGTCTGGCCGCCTTCGAACGCTATGTGTTAAATGTGCTCAGTCTACAACGTCACTAAATTCCTCCGCAGACGAGGATTCTAGTAGCCCCTCTTCCCCAGCCCCAAACCTTACGGGAGGAGAGGGGAAAGCAGAGGAGCCTGGGCCTGAGCAGCAACATGCATCGCTGCCGAGTGAACCGCACCGGACGAAACGCTCGTCCCTTCCCCCACCTCCTAGAACCAGATTGGAACAGAACGTCCCCCTCCCCCGACCCCGGCGTAGAGCTTAACCACCCGCCGGGCGCCCTCGCGGCCCCCAAACTTCTGACCCTTTCGGAGATGGACTAAGTGGAAGGTAAGCCCCTCTGGAGAAGGGAATTCCCTTCTCGCTCCGCAAACGCAGATTCAGCCATTTGGTGACGACACAGGAGTTAAAACCTATTCGGAGAGAAGCGAACTTACCCCTCCACATCATCCCCTCTCCAGCCCCCCCACCCCCAACGTCTACCCCAGAGTTTTCCGAGGTGATAAAGGACTTAGAAACACCCCAGATTTTTAGCGTTTCCTCCAAAGCTACCTGCTGAATCGGGGTGAGTTCCCACGAGTGGGCTAAAGAGACGGAGTGGAATGCAGCACACACCCCCCCCCCACCTCGCTGCCCACTCCCGCCTCCTCCCCAGTCGGGGGACACCGAGGGCCGCCGCTGCCTTCGTCCGGCGTCCCTCCCCGGGCTCGCCGCCGCCGCCGCCGGGCCAGCTCCCCAGTGCGAGTTGGCGGAAAAGTTGGGCGGCAGGAAGAGCGGCGGGACGAGCGCGGGCGGGGGGCGCAGAGGGCTACGCGAGCAGAGGGAACCGGGGGAGACAAAGCGGGGCGCAGAGCGCTGGGGAGGGAGCCGGGAGGTGCAGGGGGCGGGTAACTCTCGGACGGAGGCGCCCGACCGGACCCAGCCGCGACGGGGGAAGCGCGCAGCCAGGAGGCTCCGGCGCCGGGGCCGCTTGGGATCCCAAGCCCGCCCCGGATCTGGGGGCGCCGCGTCTCTTACCTCACTCGGCGCTGCGGTTCCGCCTCTGGAGAGTCCGCCGTGGCTCGTGCGGGCGGGCGGCCGTCCCGGTCCCCGGCTCCGGCCCGCCGCCCCCGGGCTCCTGGCGGGGCCGCGAGAGCCCCGCAGCCGGCGCTCGACTCCCGGTGGCGCTCGGCGCCCAGCGCCTCCAGTCCGGGCGGGAACAATGGAGCCGAAGCTGGTGCCCCGGAGGCGGGGCAGGGGGAGGGCTCCGTCCGCCGCCTGGGGTCTCCAGACCCTGTGGCCCCCCTCTCCAGACCGGCGGCTGCTCACGCTTCTTGCAGCCCGGGCTCCATCTCCTTGGCGGGGGAGGGGGGGTGCCGGCGCCGCGGCGTGCCCGACTGCAGTACTGGTACCGTGCGCCCTGTGGGGCGCCCCTCGGACCAGAGAAAAGTCCACGGTCTTCGCTGCTTTCCAGCTGCGGCGCGCGCTCACGGCCGGGGAAGGCGAGGTCGCCGCAATGCGCTAAGCAGAGTCTCGGTCCAGTCCGGACGTTGCCGCCCAGCTCCCCGCACAGCCCGGGCTCCTCCGCGCGCTGCGGCTGCACCGCAGTTCGGACTCCCGCTGGCCGCCGCCGGCTGCCGAGGCCGCCGTGCCGATGCCCGCAGGAGCGCTCCGAGCGCTGTGCGCCGGCGAGGCGCGAGGCTCGCTCTCTCACTCCCACCCCGCTCTGGTCCCACCTCCTCCTCCCCCTGCAGCTGCCTGCTGGGCTTTGTAGTTCTGGAGACTCGGCCCTGGAAAAGGGGGGAGCAGGCAGAGCTGCCCGGCGCTGGACCGCATCTGAGCGCGAGCCTGCCCCTCCATCCAAGCATCGCCTAGCAGGGCGTCCCAATTTCAGGCAGTGGAAAGATTAGCAGTTTGGGGGGTGAGGTGAGGAAACGCCGTCGCCCTGAGGTCGTGCGTGGCAGCACGGACTTTGGGAGTATGACCGACTGTGTGCTCGGGGGATAGAATTTTCTTGCTCTATATCTCAGTTTTCTCATCTGTAAAAGGGGGATAATAGTACTTTCCATTAGAGTTGAGGATTAAATGAGGGCCTGGCATATTGAGTTAATCAATCAATAAAAGCAAAGTTTTTATTCGTGAGCAGGCGACTCCCTCCTCAGACCCGTCCCCCATCTCATTTTTCCCAGTCATGTAGGTTAGGTCTTGTGGTCCAGGGGAAGCTGCGTTCTGTAAATTCCGCGGTGCCATTCTTGGCCTCCAGAAGTCTCCAGGCTACGATTACTGTTTCGGAAGCAAAGAGTGAGTAGCCGGAACTGAGGGGTGGTGTTGGTTTGGAAATTAGTAAGAGCCCACCCAGAGCCCTCTCCAATACTCTGTGGAACCCGAGGGAAAGTGGCTGAGCCGTCCTTTGCCCTGGATCCTTCCACGGAGTGGTGTAACCTTCTGGCTCCCTAATCCAAATGGACATGAGTGCTCTTGGGCACTTCTGAAAAATGCGAATTCTTGGCCATGCCCAGACCTGAGGAAACAGGCTGTCCAAGCAACGAGCAAAGAGTCTGTATTTTTTGTACAACTCCCCTGGTGCCAGGTGGGGGAAACCCTGGTAGGCTGAGAAGCATGTCACATTAGGTAGGAAAGATCCATTCTGGAGATCCTCCATTCTGGTCTCCTTATTTTTAGAGAGAGGGAAGGGAGGGAGACAGAGAGGGAGAGAAACAGCAATGTATGGTTGCCTCTCACATGGCCCTCACTGAACCCAGGCATGTGCCCTGACTGGGAATCGAACCCGTGACCCTTTGGTTCCCAGCCCGCGCTCAATCCATTGAGCTACACCAGCCAGGGCAGGTTGTGGAATCTTGAATACTTAACAAGAGAACTCCCTTCTCCCTAAATTTAAGGAAAAAGTCTCTAAGCTATTTTTCTATTTGACCAACAGGTGAAAGAATAGGGGCCAACAGAGTCATTCACAGAGTGGGAGCTCAATAAATGTTTATTGACTGATGAAAGAGTAAATATTCATTAAATATTTATGGAATGAGTGAATAAATTTAAAATGAAATCAAAAGCAGGAACTCACTTATTTGTGGAATAAATGAACTTCAGCCATTGTTTCAAGGGTTATTCCGCCTATCAGCCTCTCTTTCCACCCTTCCACGCTTCGGCTCCTGATCAGGCTCTGTACGTATCCTCCCATTTAAGCTGCTCCTTCATGTTAAGTAATGCCCATTGCGGGCCGGAGAGAAGGCCAGGCTCAGGCCCCTCGCCCTGGGAGAGGCCCTCCCTGCCAGTCTCCCTGCTGTCCGTCCCTTCTGGTATGTCTCGCTGACTTCGTACTGAACATGACGTCCTTAGTTGCCTTTTTTACTCTTTAACTAGCTCCTCAACTGTCGTAGGCAAGGATCCCATCTCTGTATCTGACCTAGCTCAGGACTACTCAGGAAGTGTTCATATGTATTTATTGTTGATGAATTTGATCAGGGTGACCAGAGGAGAAAATTCAGTTCGAGGGAATATGATTGGAAGGACAAGCCATAGAAAATACAACCTTTAATGTCAACACTTTACTATTTCCCACTTTATTACTAAAAGAGCATACATATATCACTCTTCCTCTTTGATTTTTTTAAATCCAGCTCTTTTTTTTCTTTTGATTTAGAAGCATTTTAGGAGTATCTTGAACCCCAAAAGAGGAGGCTGAAGAATGTATCCTTGATTTAAAGGGAAAGAGAATGATCTAAATGGTTGTCTGTTTGGTGGTAAGGGCCCCAGACCTGGTGCTGAAAAAATTTCTCTATAGATTAAGCAAGAAACTGAAATGAAAGCAAGTGGCCAACTTGAAAGTTCTCTCCCCCTCTCCTCACCCAGTTTTCTAGGGCAGCAGCCAAAGGCAGGGGAATGGAGAAGGTGAGAAACCCAGAGAACACCTGGGCCATGCACAGACCACGAACAAGGATCCTAAATAATTGAGAGCAACCTGCTTTTATCCTTCCAGCCTCTCCCCTCTTCTATGCTGCCCCTCCCCCTCCTCTGTCTGAAATGTGGACCCTCCACTCAGGGCTCGCCAGGGCCGGTGGAGGGAGAGCATCCCCAAGGCAGGCCGGACCAGCCCCAGGCAGAGGGGGTCAGACAATCGCTCTGCCTGCCTCTGTCCTGCTCTGAGGCCTCCTGGCACCTTGCCTCCCCGCACAGAAATGTAATCTTCCCTCTGAGATAACAAAGAGCTGGGAGGGTCAGGGAGGATTTGTAGGCCCCTTGCCCTGCCAGCTAGATGTCTGAGGAGAGACAAAAGCCCTCATGCTGCAGGACCTGATAACCAGTTGGGGGCCTGTTGCCTCCTGAATCTGTGGGAGGAGAGGACCCGTGCGGAATGAAACGGAGCTCTCCCCAAAGCCCGGTCAGTTCGCTTTGTTCGGGAACACTGCAGAAAGCCCCTTCCCTCTTCCTCCAGACTCTAGTGTCCTCAGAGTTCTTCCCTCTGCTAGTGCTGCCTGCTCCGTCTCAGTGAAGCTATTCCACTGCCCAGCTGTTCCCACCCGCTACACTGGGTTGGTACTGCAGAGGTAACACTCCCTGTTACAGAAGAATTAGGGGCAGGCAAGCGATACCTATCCTGGGGTGAGGTTGGGCCACAGAGCGAGGTTGGGCCACAGAGCGACTCCACACGGCTTTGGGAGTCCCTTAGGCTGGTAGGAACCAGCAGCAGAGACTCAGCTGCTGTGAGAGCTGGTTGCAGAGAGATATACTGGAGGAGGGAGCTGTCTGGGTTTTGCCCTATAAAGTGGATGTTCGCAGGTCCCTGGGAGCAGGTGGGCAGCCAAGCCTTTTGCCCCAGGCCCCTGGAGTTAGGGAGCAGCAGTCAGTTACCATCTGGCTGCCATTTGGCGACCCCTGGCTGTTCTCAGCACAGCTTCAGCATATAAGGAAAGGGAGGGCCTTGTTTGGCTTGGTGTTTTTGTAAATAACATTTCACTCTCTCCTACCAACTGGGAGTGGGAAAGGGAGCTCCGGGTGGCAGTTCTGCTTGTCTGGCCCTAATGCAATGTTTATTCACGGAGCATTGGGTGGCAGCGGGGAGAGGGGGCACTTCTCATGTGTCAGGCACTGGGCTAGGCACAGTAAGTCCAAAGATGAAGAAAACAAGGATACAGTTTTGGGGAGCTCACAGTCTGGTGGGGGAGACCAAACATTGCAAAGCACGCCTCATCAGGGGCACCTGCAGGGCATTTGGGGAAGAGAGATCAGGAAAGAAGACGATAGCTCATCTGGGGCAATGGAGGAAGGCAAGACTAGAGAATGCATGTGGAGTGTTGAAGCTTCCGTATTCTCTCACTCTGAAGGGGTGACCTCAGTGCCTGGCACATAGTAAGTGCTCAATAAATGGTAGCCATGGTTGCTACATTTTAGCGCAGGAACTGTCCTTGGCCTGGGCTACCTCTTTTGAAACCTGCTTTCCAGGCAATTTCTTTGCAGTGTTACTACCCATTCGCCGCCACCGCCCCTGGATCCTCCAAGACCCGCTACAGAAAAAGATATTTTTCCCACTGATCTCCCCCTCCCCCTTCCTTGCTGACACCCCAAGAAGAGAAGGCACTTTTGTGAACACCTATGTACAGGTTTTACTGTGAAACAGGAAAAAACGATACAGATGGAGAAACTAACAAGGCTGATAAAACCTCAGCATTCCCTGCAGCCATGGTCCTGGTCGAGGTTTCGACCCCTCAGAATGCTCACTGCACACCAGCTGGCCTTTGTCTTTTGCTTTTCTGCAGGGCTCTCTACACTCTAAACCCTCTTTCTGACCCCGAATTATAAACCCTTTCCCAGGACCAGCCTCTCATCCAAAACATTGTGCTGGGGACCAGAGAGGTGACAGGGGTGGCAGTAGCAGGACAGTGGATAATTTGCATTTCTGAGGACTCCCCAGGAATAGGGGACCCAGTTCCTTAGGCTTCTGCCCTGCCTAGGGACAAAGATCAAAGTTTAGGGTTAGACTGACATACTTGAAGATTCAACTTTGAAGTGGATTCCATCCAAGGATATGCTAACAGAGCTGCAGATGTCACCCCCTGGGTTGTTAAGAACTTTTGGTGAAACGGGAATGGGTGGGGTTAGAGAGGAAGACAATTTAAAAATAGACGGTGTTCTCCCAGATAAGTTAAAGAAGGCAGATATGCATTTTAAAAGCCTGGAAGATAAAAGCATCAGGAGAGTGTGGGAAAACAAGCCCTCGAAACCTTTGCTGGCGGAAGTGCTGATTGGATAGCCTCCTTGGTCGTGTTTGTCAACATTTCACAGGTACACACTTTACATACTCTCTGACCCAAACGTCCTGGCAGATGTTTAGGAACACTGTGTATATAATGTATCTGCAACGATAATCGTTGCAGCCCTGTTTGTGGCTGCAAACATGGGAAATAGTGTGCATACCCGCCGTCTGGCTGGCCCACAGGGCACGTGGTGAAATAAGTCATGGTGCATCTGTCAATGCAGAATTGCCCCTCTGTTGCCAGGAATAAGAGGGATCTATGTGTACTAACAGGAAGGGGAAAGAGCAGGGAGCGTTGTGCTCTGTACATGAGATCACTTGTGCAAAACAGACGGGCACACACTCACACATACAGGTGCCTATGGACATATGTGTTTATCTGTATGCAGACCACTTTGGAGGAAACGCATAGACACACAGCTGGCGCACTGAACGACCAGGGGCTCAGTGACAGAAGGGGACTTTCACTACACCCGTTGCCGCCATTTAACCATCTCACCACGTACCTACCTATCTTTCCCCCTCCCAACTGAATTAACTTCATTATTCTGTTTTAAGCAAAACAAAGGCCTGTTAACCAAACTGTTTATCATGGTTTTTTACCATCCTTGGTATTGTTTGAATGTTGTGCAAGGAGTGTGCTTACAGGGTCCTCTGGACAGTGGAGCGGGTTGTGTAAGAGTGTCAGGGGCTGCAATCCTGTGTGTGGCTGCAGTGTTACCTCTGCCCAGGGGAAGTGGCGCCTTCTTCCAGTTTGCTCAAAGTCACCCTGGCCCCGGCCCTGCACTACTGTCCGGATCGGCGGAATAATAATAGTCGCATATTTACAAAAAACAAGCATACCCAGAGTGATAGGATTTTATCTTTCAGCGAGAAGGGACATCATGAAATATTGCCTTGTCAGATGCAAATCCATTTGGGCAACATTTGAGTGGCCCCTCTCACGCCTTCACAAGGCACTCCAAAGTCCTCACTCACAGCGACCACAGCCCTGACCAACCCCTGCAAAATGGCCCTTACTCTGGAAAGAGACAGACAGACAGACAGAGAGACAGAGCGACAACATGGAAACTGATCTGGAATCTCAGTTGACGGAACAATGCTTCAGGTTCTGCAAGGCCAGGAGACGCCCCTGGCCATTCAGAGACCCTTGGAAACCTGCTTTCCTCTGAGCTAGCCGGCAGAGACCCTCCCACATGTTCCCTCTGTGAAGCCTGCCTGAGTCAGAGGCCTGCCCCTCCCACAGTGCCCTGCAGTCTGGATGGACGTGACTTCGGTCAGCAGCTGAAGGGGTGGGCTCTCTCTCGGCGTTTCTTTTGCTGAGTCAGCCAGGGTGGATTTCTGAGGCCTATCTAGAAAGCAATCTGAATGGGTGTTGGGTCCTCTTAGGTCTTCCAGGAAGTTCCTTACTAAGACTGGAGAGAGGCTAAGAATTCACTGTGGTGTTCCTGAAGCCGTGTGTGTGACTCTGACAGGTTTCCAAGCACGTGAGCTTATTTTTCTAGGAAGTGTATAGAAAACACAAATAGCGGTGTTAGAGTTGATTTCCCTGCTTGAGCCCTTTTAAAAAATGTGTTGTTTTGATGCCATAATAGCTAATATTCAATGGATGCTTCCTATGAGCCGGCACCTTGCTGGACATTTTGCACAGGTCATCTCATTTACGACTCACAGCAATGAGACCGACACAGGCAGGCCTTGGGGGTACTGCAGGTTCAGTTCCAGACCTCTGCAACGAAGGGAGTATTGCAGTGAAGTGTGTCAAAAGCTTTTTGCTGGTTCCATGGGTAAAAAACGCAACACCTGGGAAGCACAACAAAGTGAAGCGCAGGAAGATATGCCTGTGCTGTTTTAGCTCCTGTATCACAGGTGAGAAAACTGGGGCTTAGAGAGGCTCACTAGACCCACAGGTGGTTAGGTAGGGATGCAACCTACACATCCAGACGGTCTGACTCCAGAGCTTGTGTGCCAGCCACTTCGCCTTGGGAAAAGAGGCTGCTCTTGATGAACAGTGTCTACAGACGGGAATTTAAAACCGCTCTTTCTTTACAAATTCAATTAAAAAAAAAAAAGAGGTTTAAACCACACCAAACAGAATGGTAACAGTTTGAGTGTGTGTTTTAAAGAGAACTTGTTACTTATCTGCCTGAATCAACACCAGTGCCATAGTTCTGCCTTGTAGGATCTTGTGACTCTGTGTGTGTGGGGGGGGGGAGGGGGTTGGAGGGAAAAAGTGCTGCAATCTGACACCTGTGGGCCCAAGTCTCAGTGTCACTTAAGGGGTGCCAGTAGGTTTTAAAGTCGCCCTGCTCAAGTTCAACTGGTCCTGTCGGAGGTGCTGCTCAGGAATTAGGAGTCGGTGCTGGAGCAGGGGCCAGTGAAAACAGGGAAGGCATTTTTAAGGAGACCGAACCAGCCCGCGCAGAAACTGTATTTTAAGTAACCGTATCTCTGTTATGAATAGGCCCACAGAGAATTGAGATGGAAAGAATCTTTCAAATCAAATGTGAGTTCTGCTAGGTATGTTTCAAGTTTATTTTTCATTTTAATCTTTTTCCATACCCTCTGCCCCTGCCTGCTTATAATTCCATCTCCTTCTGTTCTGCAAAGTTTCGAGGAGAGAAGCAAGAGGCAGAATTCTTCTCAGAGATGTGGTCTGGGTTGTACTGCACTGCCAGCTTCGTTTCACCAGAAACTCTTGTGTGGCTGCTGTGGAGTCTGTGCTCACCTCCATAAATGTAGGGTTACCTTCCCAAGAGTACATTTCGACTCGCTAGTTGCCCAGATTAGAGCTGTGCTTGATACTGTGACTCCAAACCAAGGTTTTAAAAGCAGTAAACATGATCGAAACAGCCAGAAAGCTTGTAACGGCCAACGGTTGGATATGGGGGTGAAGGAAGACAGTCCAGGAAGAAAGTACCCGACTTGTACTCTGTGTCCTCGCGTGTCACGAAGCCTGCCCCTCTGCTGGCAGGGCCACCCTCCACAGCAGCCCCCGGCAATCAGCACTGAAGCTACAAAGTCCTCTCCTAATGACTAAGTGGAAAGAGGGAAGACTTGCTGATGCGGGCTCAGCTCCGAGGCTTCCTCCTTCCTGCATTTTTATTGAAGCTCCGGGAAGGGAGCCAGGACATTTGATGATGTTTGTTTCTACAGATATTCCACTCCCCTTTTTACCTCCCAGATCAGATTATCGTGTGTTGGTGGCAGCAAAAAACAGAATATTGACGACAGGCCGGGAATGGCTGGGGACACATTGGGACAATGAAAGCACACCCGACTGTATCCAGCCGGTAGGTTGTGCTGCCCTGGCCCTGGCTGAAGGCGCTTTGTCCTGGGCCTGGCGAGCAGTCATGCCCCCTTCCTGCCCTCCTTTTCCTGTTTCTGCTTCAGGTGGCCTTTTATGTACACTCCAAAGCCGGCTGGGGGAACTCAATGAGACTTTCTCTAGCCTTGATCAAAAATGCAGAATAACCAGAGCCCTCCTTAGCCTTCTGCTTCACTGCCTTTCCAATATGCCCTTGACGCTAGGTAAGCACTGGTCTGTCCAGCATATAAGTGTTTTTTCTTTTGTCACCGTGGCCAGTTTAGCAGCCTCTCTAGGTCTCAAATTCCTCCACTGAAAAGTGAATATATGGGGTTATGAGGATGTAAAAAAACACATCCATCTAAAGCTGTATGCCTGATGTCTGACATGCAGTAGGCACCTCTTAAATGCAGACTGACTTTCCCTGAGCTCCTGTGGAGTGTGTGAGAAGTCAGCACTGGGCTGGGAGCCCTGCACAAGGCTCTAGCTTAAAATTCTGACATTTGGAGGGTGGGTGGGTTTCGGACTTACCAATCTACTGGGCAATTTTAAAGCTATCACCCAAATTTATCCCAATTTGGGTCTAAAGGGGCAGGAGACTTCTTGCTTCTTTTACCTTCCTTATTCTTGTTTACCACCATCAATGGTCTTCGTCTGCTCCTATCCCCACTCAGTGTTGCATCCTGAAATGAATGCACAGCACCCAGGTTTCAAAGAAAAAGTAATGGAGGCAGGGGTAAAAAGAAGAAACTGAGCAATCAAAAGAATGAAACAGATTGGTGATTCTCAAATTCCTTTTTCTCAATAACTCCTTGGCAATCTCTCTCTTTCTGGCCTCAGATTTGCCTTCTCTTCTTGCCTCACAGCAGCTTTAAAAGAATGAGGTAAAGCTAAAGGTCTGCAGCATGTCCACAGCGTTCCTGGCCTTGGCTTCTGCCCTCTGCTGCAATTCTCTCCTCCTGGGCGGGACCCGCTGCCCTTCTTCCCGTTCACTCCAGCCCTCCTCAATTGCATAATCTTTCTCCAGGAAATCCACTAGTGAACTAAGGAGGACCCTCAGTATTTCCTGGCTGTGTTTTATGAAACACAGAGGCCTGTAATCCCCATTCATCCAGGCTGAGTTGGTCACAGCTCTGGCTCCTAAGAGGTGCTATGGGGGTGGGGAGTGTGGGCTGAGGGGTGAATGGTGGAGAAAATCCTAAGTAGCAGAGGCCAAACCTCCTCAGCAGTGGAGCTTCTTATAGACAGATGGACAGCCCCAAGCCAGCCAGCCAAGCTGTAGGGACAGCACCCAGGAGACGTCTTAAATTGACCTTGTGCTCATGTCTGGGTTGGCCATGGCTACACATGGCCCCTTTCACTGCAAATCAAGGAAATGAGGTAAACGTACCTCACTGTGCACCTCTTGGATCAGACCTGTGGGATTCTTCTTAACGGCAGAAAAAAGAAGCCACCGTGCCTGCGCCTGGGGGAGCTCTAAATGAACTGGAGGGAATGGCAACACTTTGTATTAACTGACATTACAAGTGCTTCTTATTTTCAATCACTAAACCTTACTGGACCCCACACTTCCAGCCGATGGGAAAGCACGATTGAAAAGCAGCCTGCACGGAGTGGGGGTAGCAGGGCAGGGAGAGATGGTATGTGTGAGAAGGAATAGCCATTCAGCTAGAAAATCCAGGAGTAGGGTGGCCACATGGTACAAGGAAGGGCGATCTTGTGTCTAAGAGGGCAAGACGAACAGAAATAGGGGGTGTGAAGAAGAAAGAGGTCAAAAGGGAACAGGGGAATTAAAGTAGCTAAAAGACAAAGATGGCAAGAAAGAAAGGAAAAGAAGGGAGAGCAACGCAGGGGAATGAGAGAGGAGTGGCCACACAGAGCAGTCACTGCTGAGAAGAGAGAGACCTCTTCGCAGGGAGTCTCTGTGGCTGGGCCATTGTGGGATTGCAGAAGGGGCTCATTAGTGCCCGTCACAGGGGCTGCGTTGTCTCCAGACAACAGTTGCTCCAGAGAGTCCCACCGCAGTTCAGTTGGCCCAGCAGGGGCAGCTGTCCCTCACCCTGCCTCAGGATCCTGGGGCTATGTGGGGAGCTGCTCCCTGAGTTGTTTCTGTGACCGAAATGACAGAGAGAGGGAAGGCTGCCTCCATTCCCCTAGGCTGATCTGGGGCTAAATTCTGGAGCCTGGAGCCTCCCTGGGGTAGGGTCTCTTAAAACTGTGCACATTCGACTACTTTCATTTGTGTAGACCCTAGCATCTCTGGATCTCTGAGTACAGAAATGAAATCCAGTATCTATTCGTGGGAAGACTACCTACAGGTGCTGCAGTGGTGTCCGAGCTGAGTGAGACCCAGCTGGCCTCCTGAGTGACTTACTGCCTCCAGTGGAAGAGGCATTTCTCAGCTCTTTGTCTGCAGCACCCCAGCAGTCACAAGTCACAGCGACAGGACCTGCAGAGGGAGCTTCCTTTGTACCTCGGGAGGGAGAGAAAATGATTTCTGAAGACGGGGAATGATAACTTGCTTTCCAGGTATCAGAAGACTACCCCAGAGCGAAGCAGCCACTGTTCATTGGGCATCACTATGCTTCAGGCTCTGGAAAGCACCAAGGGAGGTTGGGTAACTTGCCCAGGTGGGATTCAAATCATGGCATTTTCGGAGTCAGGAAGCTCCTCTGGAGTCATGTATTGTTCCCAAATTGTTCGGCTGGTTTTCCTCTGTGATGCAGCATTCAATAGTCTGCAGTGAAGTGAAATAGGTAAGAATATACTTGTATGTAGTGGATTTTCCCATGTTTTTTAAAGGGCTCTCTTTAGCATTCTAAGATTGTGTCTCTTCTCCTTTTTCAGTACTGAACTGTGCTTTGTTTTAAAAACTGGAACTAAGCATAGATGGCAATATTTTAAAAATATTCTTGTTTGGCAATATGAAAAGTTTTAGTAAACTTTCAGTAAATTGGACTGGTCCAAAATTTAGGAATCATTGATCAAATCTGACCCCTGCCCAACGTAGGTGAGAACACAGGCCCAACAAGCTCAAGGGACTTGTCCAAGGTTGTGTGGCAGGTCAGCAGCCTCTGCCATGCTGTGCCTGTTTCCATCAGTGTTCTCCACGCAGGGGATTTCAGCAATGGGCCTGCGGAATCACCCCTGAAAATGTGATGACTTCCCTCTGTTAGATCTCCCCGTCTCTCTTTGGGTCTGGTTTTAGGGCCTCGGTCCCTATCTTCTAACTAGCTGCACCAGCTCTCTCTGTATTTGCCCCTTTGCATGGTGCACCTCATCTCCCCTTAGGAAGCAGACAGCAGCCCGCACTCCCCTTCATGGCAGCTCAGAGCTGGGTCCCCCCACAAAGTCATCCCTAAAAGGCTGGAATAAAACTCAGACTGAGCAGTGCTCCTCGGCCGACCTGCTGTAGAAGAGCTTTGTGCCTTACACTGGCTCATAAATTCTGTATTTAACTGGCTTAGCTGTGTGCTCCCCTAATCTAAATTAAACTTCCTGAGGGAAAAAACCATTTCTTACCTTTGTTCTGTTACTCTCTACCTCTTTGGGCCTATTATCTATAACAATGCAATGCACTCTGTTCTGAGCTCCATAAGGTCAGATGGGCTGAATAATACAGCAGATTGGAGCTAGGAGATGGGAGGGAAATATTCTGGGAGCAAAACTCGAGAGGAGAGGAAAGCCTAGTCCTAGGAAACCCCAGAGCTTCAAGAGGCCCATTCTTTATTCTTTATTCCCAGGACGAGGTTGTATTGAGAAGGACTGAGATTCTAACACTTCTGGACATGGAGGAGGGAGTTTGAAGGCCTCAGAGTCCGAGAAAGGCTGGTAGAAAGTGGGGAAGGCTCTTTCCTGTTGTGGAACCTTCCCAGCTTCTGCTCTCTGGCAGGCTCCTGAATCGGGGAGTGGATTCATCCAGCCCTGCAGCTCCTAAGCAAAAAAACAACGATCCAGTCCAGTTCCTCCCCCTCCGTATTGGTATTGTTAAGTCTGAGGGAGCCGCCACCACAGTGTCCTCACCGAGGAGGGTGGGGCGCAGACTAAAACCGAGTTCTACATTTTGCCTTGGGGCCAAAAAAAAAAAAAAAAAAAAGTAAAAGGAAGAGCACCAGCCCTCCTCATTTTGCTTAAAGGGCACTCGGGCCCAGTTTGCAGATCAATGAGGACTGAACAGATCATTCAGGCTTTTGTGCTGTGGCTGGCGGTAGACCCCTCTGCTGAGAGACTGTGCCAGAAACATAAACAAGAGGTTGGGCCTTACTCTCTTCTGGAATAAAAGCATTCAGCGCGGGCGGAGGAGAGAACACTCTCTGCAGAAGGAAGCATGAGTTATAGTAGGAGAAGGTTTCATTACAGAGGAGTTTAAGGGCAGCAGCCTGGGCAGGAACCAGGGCCTGAAGCATCATCCTTTACCTGAGGCCGAGAAAGTGTCATTTTCTGAATCAGAGCATATGAAGGAAGTGCCCCTCCCCCCCCATGCCCTCCTGGCACGTAAATCCTTTTCACTGCAGCTTGTTTATGTTGGGTTTAGTACTAAAGGACAGTAGTCTGGGTTTACAGAAATAAAAATCCAAACTTTTTGCATTCCGATACCCATTAGGTAACAAGATGTGGATTTGGGAATCAGGCAGACTTTGGCTCAAATACTGAGGTTAGGGAATGTGGTCAAGGCCACTATTGTGATTTAGCTTCCCTAGCTTGGCCAGTTTCCTACTCTCTTTGAGACTCAGCTTCCATATCTGTAAAGTGGCGATAAGGCATAATATTATAGCTGGAGTGAATGCAAAAATTAAATAATGATAAAGCACACAAAAAACCTGGTGCTTAGTAAGTTCTCGAAATTGCCTGTTGCCTTGTGTTTCTTGCTACTTACCTGGCTATGATCAGACTTCTGAAAAGGAGAAAGTAAATAATTAATTCTCTCATTTCAAAAGCTATAAATTCCCTGTCGCTGTGCTCTGTCCCCAGGCAGCTGAGTGAATGCTATCATCTTTAGAACTCATTGTCCTGCCACTAATCTGTTTAGAGGCAGTTTGGCACAGTGGAAAGACTAGAGAATCAGGATCCAGGAGACAGACTCTGTTCCTGGCCCACCACCTACCTACCAGTCACCTGGTCTCAGAGACATCACTGATTCTCTGGAGAGGGTGGGACCCTCAATATCATGCCCTCCAACCAAGCATCTGAAGCTTGACCCTCACTCCCTACACACACCCCCATGGACTGTCCACCATAAAGTGGCTGTCCAGCTTCTGTAGGGACAACTCAAACACTCAAAACATATTGCTGCACCTTCGGATAATTCCGACTCTGACAATGTTTTTTTTTCTGTTCATGTGAAATTTGTCTTCCGGCTGTGTCTTCCTATTGATTATAGTTCTATCCCTTCGGGCCATAAAGAAAGATGGGCTCCCTGTTCCACGTAACAGAGAGTCTTACACTATTTAAAATGATGATTCTGCCCGAGTTTCTTCTCCTCTGGCCCTTCACAGGCTGCCTTCAGTTCCTTTGCCGTCCCAGCGGTCCCCCCTGAACTCCCCTGACTACAGTGAGCCTATGATTCCTCATTTTAAAACTAGGGATATTTATTCCTGCCTTAAACGATGGCAGCGCGGATTTAACAATGAAATGTGCCCTTAGACCCAGGATGCGCTTGATTAATATTTGATGATGAGCGAGGAGATGAAACAGTACGTGGAAGTGCTGTGCAAACAGTAATGCGCTCGCTGCTGTGGTCTGCTCCAGCTGCCATAAAAACTACGCAGGCTGGACGGCTTACATAACACAAGTTCATTTTCTCACAGTTCTGGAGGCTGGAAGTCCAAGATCAAAATGCTGGCAAGTTTGGTTTCCTCTGAGGCCTCTCTCCTTGGCTTGCAGATGGCCGCCTCCTCCCTGTGTCCTCGCCTGGTTGTCCCTTGGTCTGTGTTGTTTGGGTCCTAATCCCCTCTTACAAGAACACCAGTTGTGTTGAATTAGTGCCTACCCCATAGACTTCACTTTAACTTAATTGCCTCTTCAAAGACCTTCCATTCTGAGGTATTGGGAGTTAGGGCTTCCATGGATGGGTTTTGCGGGGACAGGGGGACACAATTCAGCTCGTAACACTCATCGATGTATTGTTAGCAGTTTCATTCATTGTGACACTGTTCAGAGATAGTATTCATGTGCTTTAGGGGAGAGTGGTAGGGCCCTTTGCATGGGAAATAAGACATTGCAGGCCCATGTTAATAAGTATATATTCTTGAATAGGTAATATATTCACGTTTCAACATTCAAAAAGTCATAGAAGAGAGAACACGAAGGACAATAAACATAAGAAGAGGCTCCTAATGTCACTAGTAACCAGTGCAATGTACAGTAAGCTCATAATATCACGCCATTTCACACATGGTAGATTGGCAAAAATATTAAAGTCTGCTGCTGTTAAGTGTCGGTAGGAATGCAGAAGAACAAAACCCCTTCAGGCTGCTGGTGGGAATGCAAATGAGTGTAACCGTGTTGGAAGCCATTTGGCCAGTGGTCATTGAGCAGAAGGCCCAGCACTGGCCCTGCAGGACCACTGCCAGGAGCCAGCCCTCAAGGGCTCTTGCATCTGCACACCCAGAGATGGGCATGAGGAAGTCCACAGCAGCACAAATGGAAAGTAGCCCAGAGTCTAACACCAGGAAAAGACATAAATAAAGGGGGTATATTCACTCAATGGGATGTTAAGTTACCATGAAAATACATGAATTAAAGTTGCACGTGTCAGCACAGATGAATCTTAGAACTATGGTGAGAGAAATGTGCTCCTCGCAGAAAAATACATACAGCACGGTGCCATTTTTACAAAATGCAAATCAAGTCAGATGAGCTAATAATGTATTCCTTAGGGATACGTAGATTTGTGATAAAACTCTAGAGGCAAGCAAAATTGAGGATAAGAGGATAGCAGTTACCTCTGCAGAATCAGGGAGGAGATGCGGGACGTTTCCATAGTACTGGTGATGTCCCATTTTTTACGATGGGTGGTGGATCCACAGGGAAGAATTAATTGTTATTCTATTTCAAGGTATACCTTCATTTCAGAAATTCTTTGTCTACCTGAAATAATTCATTAAAAAGTTTTAAAAGTTCAAAAGGTAGCCCTGGCTGGTGTTGCTCAGTGGATTGAGTGCAGGCTGGGAACCAAAAGGTCCCAGTTCGATTCCCAGTCAGGGCACATGCCTGGGTTGCGGGCCAGGTCCCCAGTGGGGGCCATGTGAGGAGCAACAATACATTGCTGTTTCTCTCCCTCTCTGTCTCCCTCCGTTCCCCTCTCTCTAAAAATAAATAAATAAAATCTTTTAAAAAGAAGTCCAAAAGGTAGATGAAGGTGTATAATGAGAACCTTCCTCTGAAGACAGCTGATATTTTCAGATTTTTGTGAATCATCTAGAGATAAGTTAGAGTTGACAGCAACAACATATACATGCATACGTGTGTGTGTGCCATCTCTCCCCCCCCCCCACTTCATACAATGGTAGCATTCCTGCAGGCTCCTTTAAACAACACTACCACTAGGTAATAAATGGTCAGGGTAAGTAGAAAGTCTGAGGAAGAAAAAGATGGAGTTGTCTGTCTGTCTAGTAGTTTGGCTAAAACGAAATCAGAGAATTGCCACTTATCAGTAAGGAGACTGTCTGGATAAGAGGAATCTGGCCTTGTAGCTAATGCCGATGAGACATGGAATTTGGACCTGTTTAAAGCAGAGGGGATGGAGTCCTGATTGAATCAACAAAAGGGCAGAGGCAAGCAATTCTCCTCTCTTGATAATGAGACCCCCTGAGTTATGGTGTCTCAGACAAACAACACAGACATGAGGGAATAAGGAGAGGGCAGGCTCGTGAGCAGATAAAAGCAGGAGGCGAATACATCAAGAGACAATAAAATATCAAAATCAAATATATGTCAAGCGTGTGACTGGAATTAGGGCAGACTGGCAGGCAGGAGAGACCGGAAATTGTTCTTGCACAGAAGCCAGGAGAAGAGGCGAAAGCTTGGCTTAGCCACTGGGAGTGGAGGACAAGTCCAAGTGCCCACTGAGGTGGAAGGTGGGTGAGGAACACCCAAGGAAGTGCTAGGTTCAGGCAGGGCCAATCCCCAGTAGCTGCCAGTAGCTTAGTTGATCTGGGAAGACTTCCCAGAGGAGAGGCTTTCAGGAGCAGCTTGAATGAGGAGAGAGACAGGCTGGTGAACAGACTGGGGGTGGGAGTTTGAGGCGTACTGCCGATCCACGCTGGCCAAGCTCCAAAGGAAACCTTGCTTATCATCTCTGTTGTGTCTTTCACTCTTGTGTATTTCCTTCAAGTCCCAGAATCTGGCAGGGGTGTTTGGTGAGACGATAAGCTGTGGAGAGTGGGTGTGTACTAAAATGCAAATGAAGGCTGTTGGGCTGGACGCGTGAGCTGGAGAGGTTTAGCTCTGGAAGAATTGGCCCTGGCAGAGACGGAACAATGGGGCATGATGTGTGAGCCCCCTATGTGAATCAGGAGCCCTGGGCTGTAGGCCCGACCCAGAGATGAACTTGTTCTGGGACGTTGAGAGATCACAGAATCACATGCCGTTGGGCTAAATAACCTGTAAGACTCTTTTCAATCTAGGCAACTCAGTGATTGACAGCCACAGGAAGTGAAGTCTCCTAGATCAGTGAAACTGAGTATCTTCAGCCTAGAAGCTTACAATAGAAACATCATTTGTAACTGGCCTGTCAAGCACTTTACACAGGACCTTTCCCACCTATCATTTCATCTGCACCTGAGAATCACCAGGAGGCAGGTGAGGCAGGGATAGAGTTAGCTCCATTTACAAGTGGGGAAACTGAGAGACGCATGATAGGACCACAGTGCTAAACACTGGGGGGCCTAGCTGAGCTGAGCTAGACCCCCACGGCTTTCCACTCCCTCTCCAACCCCCACTTGGATGTTGAGTGACGCTCAGTACTGACTCTGGGACAAGAGCCTAAAGTCCTGATGCCAGGTCCACTCTCCCAGTCTCAACTTCAAGGTGACGCTGGGTCACTTCCACCTGCGTTCCACCCATTGGCAGTACGTCTGCTGCACTTGGCCTTTCCCGGCTGCACTTGGGCTGAGGCAGGCACGCCCTTTACTTCCATCAGTGTGTGCCCTTAGCTGGCACTCAGACCCCGGGGGACTGATGCTCTGGGTTCCTGAGGCAGTGACAGCAGCCTGCCCGACAGACTCTGGACTCTGGTGTGAGGGGAGTGTCCTTGCTTTTCTCTCAGCCTGGCTTCCTGTCTAGACATCTCGAATGGTCCACTGGATTTAGCATGAGTTTGCCTGCCAGCTAAGTGAAACCCACACAGTTCAGTAGCCAGCGGCTGCCTCCCTCTCACCAGGACCGAGTCCTGGAGGATTGAAGCTGAGAAATTGTGTAATGAAGGGGCCCAGGGGAGGACAAAGATGACAACACTATTAACGGCAGCTCTCCACTCTAGAATCCTTTTTCAGAACTCACACAGGCACTCTCTTCCTCTCCCACACACCTGGAAGGATGGGTTGCCAAGGCAACTTCTCATAAATCCCAGTACCCATAGTCTCACAGGTCCCTGTGGACCCACTGAACCCGGCCGTGGAGCAGTCTGCCCCTTGCACTGGCTCTGGAACGAAGCAGAGACCAACCCTCTGATATATCCAGTGCTAGGCCAACACCCTGCCCCTCTTGGACCCATTCTGGCTCCACGCTAAGCCTCCTGCATATGGCGAAACTGGGGGAGCACTCAGGCCCGGAGCTGCTCGGGTGAGGATGCCAGGGCTGGTTTCTGATTGGCCCACATGCGTTCCTGAAGCACGGGTTCACTCAGCTGCCCTGGCTCCTCAGTGCCCTGGGCGCAGAGTCCTCACAGTGAAGGGAAGCGGAGGGGCCTCCCCCTCTGAGGTGTCCAGGGAAAAGAAGAGAAAAACATCAGATAAATCCCAAGTGAGGGACATTGGACAAAACCCCTGATTGGTACTCCTCGAAACTGGCAAGGCCATCAGAAACAAGGACAGTCTGAGAAACCGTCCCAACCAAGAGGAGCTTAGGGCCATGCCCCGCTAGAACACGGTGGGACGGGCTGGGCACTGGACTGACACTCTGTCGTGAACTAAGAGGGGCAGAGTGCTCTTACTGTTTCAAACCACAATTTAAAAAATTAAATTTAGCTTTTAGAACACTTTTAGGTTTACAGAAGAAAAGCAAAGATCATATAGAGAGTTCTTATATACTCCCACTAAGTTTCCTTATTACTAACATTTTATATCTGTATGGTGCACTTTATTGAACTGGTGTTGCTACATTATTATTAACTAAAGTCTAAACTTTATTCAGATTTCCTTCAAGTTCATTTTCTCTTCCAAGATCTCACATTGCTTTTAGTCATCCTATTTCCTTAGCCTCCTCTTTGCTGTGGCAGTTTTCTCAGAGTTTCCTTGTTTTTGATGACCTTGGCAGTTTGCAAGATATTGGTCAGGTATTTTGCAGAATGTCTCCCTGTTGGGATTTGTCTGCTGTTTTTCTCATGATTGGACTGGAGTTCTGTTTGGGGAGGAAGAACACGGGAGCCAAGTGCCATTTTCAGCACATCGTATCGAGAATGGATACTAGCGGCGTGACGTCACTGTGGGTGTTGATCTTGGTCACTTGATTGAGATAGTATTTATTAAGCTTATCCACTGTAAAGCTATTCCGAAGCTGACTTTTTAATGTATGATTTCCTCTGATTTCACTTAATCACCTTTGGGACTTTGCATAGCCATTTACTATCCCTGGGCTTTGGCTGGAAAAGGAAGACGTAGAACATCTTTGAAGTCCTAGTTCTAAGATTCTAAATTATACTCCATTACGACACTCTGACCTACAGAGGTGGCAGCCACCAGACTGCCCAAGGTCGCATGCCAACCTTCCTTAGAAACGCCACCCTCACATAGCTGGGAGCAGGCTGGATGTGGGCTCTCCCTTTTCTGAGAGTCAAAAAAATTCTAGAAGCTCTATCAGTGAGTGAGCAAGCAGATATTGAATGAATGGACAAGATAATAAATGTATTGAGCACTTACTAATGCTAGTTCTGTGCTAGGCATGACAGGGGATGAAGAGGTATGCGATGTGAATGCCATTTAGTGTGGGAGAGGAGATGGAAGTTGATGAACAGTGAAATAACACGTTCATCCTGTCCTTGAACGCCATCTGCTCTATGAAGCCTTTTCTGATTCTTATCCAAATATTTTCTTTTCCTTCTCTGAACTTTGTAACTCTGTGTGAAGAAATGGCACTAAGATTGCTAGTGTAGCTCTGAATTTACACAACTTGCCCTGGTAGACAGGGATTCTGCTCTTCACATAAGGCAGTTCTTGTGACATCTCACTGTGCTGAATTGATCTAAATCTGAGACACAGGAAATTAGTCGTAGAGGCAACAAATGTACTAGGCTCTGAGGAGGGGGAGATCTTGGGTGGCTTCCTGGAGGAGGTGAGTCTGGAAGCATGGCTGAAGGACAAGCAGAGGCCTTTCCCCTTCTTCAGGTAAAGCAAGGGTGAGTTTAAAACCAGGCTCCTAACCTCAGTGCAACCCAGGGACCAGACCCTTAACTCCCAATTCTTCGACACCTTCCGTAGTCCTACCTTCAAGTTTTAGCTTACACAAATCTCTCCATCTGTCAGGGTCTTTCCTCCTCCTCCTTCTCAGATTATTCCAGCCCATCCATGGTGACTCTGTCCCTCTTGACTGTCCAGATTAGCACCTACAGCTCAGAAACCTTTGTTTGGTGTATCATGTACTGCCCTTGACTGTGGGTTATCTTTTGTGAATTGACTGGCTGTCTTCTCCTGGCAAGCTGGCTCTGACTCTCGTAGGCTTCTGAGCTCAGTCCTGGTACACAGTAGATGCTGGGTAAACAGTGGCTGTTGCGCTTATGGTTTCACGGTCTTCAGGGGCTGACATTTCCCATTCTCACCTGGCAGTTTATCACGTCTCCAGTGCCCGATTGACTCTTCCTGTCGCGTTTCTTGTGCCTCGCTGCCGATCTGCCCTTCCAGTGGTGAGAGACACTGCAGAAGGAAACGTGACTCCCACTTGCCCCTGATCAGCACTCCCAAGGAGCCTGGAAACCTATCTCCCGTTGCTCCACTAACACCCACGGAGGCTGTATCCTAGCGACTGTGGAGAGTTGCATCCTCAGCCTTTCATGGATGGAGAAAAGCTCTCTTCAGTGGCCTGAGAGGTAATACTGGATGTTTAAGTGTGTGCGCGCACATGTGCACATGTATGACTCTGTAGATGAGTGTGTGTGGGGGTGTATTGCATGTGTACATGGGGGAATGGGATATGGAGTTGTGTGTTGTGTAATGTGATAGTGGGTGTGTGTGTAAGTGTAAGTGTGTGTGTATATATAAGTATATACGTGCTGTGAGAATGTGAGTGTGTGAGGATATGAGTGTGTTGCAAAGTCGCAAGTGTCTGTGTGGGTAGGAATGTGTGGAAACACATGGGTGTGAGTATATACATGTATAAACATGGTATGCTGTGTGTGAGAATATGTATGTAAATTGTATGCATGTGAATGAAAGTGTGAGCATATGTGTAGCCTGAGTGTGTTGCATGTGTGTGTTGTCTGTATGTGTGTGTATAAGGGTGTGGATAGGCTGCATGCATGCAAGTGTGGTGGTCGTGAGTGTGTGTATGGTGCAGGGATGGGGTTGTATGTGTGCATGTGGGTGTGAGCGTGTACATGTATATGAGTGTGTGTGTGTGTGTGTGTGAGGGAGGGAAAGTCTTCCGGACTGAGCCCATCAGAAGACTTTATTTAGCCGCATGGCTTCTGGGTACTCGGACAGTCTTCATCGCTCTGCGCCTCCCAGCCCCAACTTTGCAGCCATCGGCTCCCCTGGAGATGGTGCCAGCTGTGCGGGTCAGTCCCCTCCTTCCCATCGGGCCCTGCCTCCTCTAGCCAGGGCAGGACAACCACAGAGGGTGCCAGGAAGTGGTTTCCCACTCCACCCAGGCCGCGTTCCAGACCTTTGGAGTCCCCCAGCCCCCCAGCCAGGGAGATGAATTTGGCACCAGGCATGAGATGAAAAGAAACTGCTGACACAGGCCCGAGGTTGTGCAGGCCCTGCTGGGGTGATGGATGACGAGTTTCCAAGTGAAATCTAATAGAAAGTCCATGCATAATATATCTTTATGGGAGCGGATTCCAATTTGCATCCCATTAGGCCGCTGAAGTCTCAGAGGCCCTGTAGTGCCGCTCAAGCCTTCCCTCGGAAGAAACCCAGAGCGGGGGCGCCTGTGCCAGCAGGGCCAGACCCCTCCAGGGGCAGCGCTGACAATGGAACCTGACGTCACAGGAGGGGCCGCAGGAGGTGGCTCTCCCGCGCGCGGTCCCTTGGTGCGGTCTGGGGTCTGAATCTGGGCAGCGTCTCTCATGTTCTGTGCCTCCACATGCTCCTCACAAGCGAGATCAAAGGAGAACCCGGCTTCCTGGCACTGCTGCACTTTGTATTCAGTGCCCCAGTTTCCAAAGTGGTAAAGGAGGCTTGAAGAGGAGCACGGTCCCTCCTGGCCAGGGCAGGTGCCGCAGGGACAGCAAGAGGAACACAGAGAGGTCAGAGGATGTCTCAGACAGCTCTGAGCTGGGGACCGGTGTGCCCGGCTCAGCTCCTGCTCTGCCATTCATTGCTCCAACCACCTTTCTACCCTACGGGTCTAAGTCCTCTGAGCCTCAGTTTCCTTATCTGTGGAAGAGGTAATACTACCTGCCCTGCAGGGCTTTTGTGAGTGTGGGAAGGTACATTTGAGACTCTACAGTGCTGCAGAACTGGGGGTGCTTTCCAGACCCCAAATGTGATGTGGGTGTGCGTGACCCTGTGTGTTAGGGGTGGGTAGGGCACGGGGAGATGGAATATAGTTCGAGGTCCTGGGCCCAGAAACCTCCGTCTTATGATCCCTCCGGCCTCCCTCAGCCCTCCGACTTCCTCGGCAGGCTGGGGGCAGGTCAGAAGCATGGTGGTGGGGGTCTAAGAGACCGGGCCTCAGTGAGAATGTAGTTTGGTTTCTCTTTCACAGGCAGAAGAAGAGCCTGAGGTGTGGGGTCAGTGCAGTTAAAGTGGGCCTCTTGATCTTTTAGGAGAGGATAGAACTCTGGAAACGCTGGGAGAGGAGCCGGGCTCCGACATGGGTGGTCTGGTCCAGCAGAGGAAGGCCCAGGCTCTGTGGCTGGACAGCAGAGTGGGTAATTCCTTCTGATAGTAACTGGGGACTCCCGGAACCCCCTCAAAATGCATCAGAGACTTAGGACACAGGCCACAGCTCTTGCCCTTCAAAGAGGTCTCCGCCTGGTTCTTACCTGCTTGTGGACAGGGCCTCTGTGCTGCCGGACAGAGCCCTCCTGGGAGCACCACCTAGCTCCTGTCTGGCTGTCTGTCTGGCTGACCACTGGCCTTTCCCCTTCTGCTGTACAGCCCCCGCTGCCTTGACCGGAGGCCTCAGCAGTTCCATGGGGTGCTCCCTCCCAGTGGCTGGATTGACTAGCACTCCGTAGGCCCAAACTCCTAAATCACTCCCTGTGGTTCATGGAAAGGCACAGGGCTATGATTAGGTGAGTCAGCGCCTAGGGCAAGGTCATTGTGGAGGGATGTGCATGCCACCGGTGATGTGGCCCGGGAGAGGACGGGACAGGAGGGAGTGCCCATTCTACCAGCTCTCAGAACCATCCCCATCTCTTGGTTTACACAGCACTAAGTGAGGTGGAGGTTTGGCAATTGTCTAGCAACGCAGGGCCCCAAACACTGCTGATATTTCCTCTCATTGTTGGGTGACACGGGGGGAAGCGTGTGAAGTGTTGGAGGTCACTACCTGTTCACAAAAGGGCGACTGTCCCCCATGTAGCTACAGTGTTGACACAGGCCACAAAGACAAGCCTGGGCTCTCTCTCCAGGAAATCGCTGCTTCAACTAGTTCCATAGCTTTCTTGAAGAAGTAAAATGGGAGAAACAAAATAGAAACAAAAATACGCATTCTCTAAAAGGTCCAATAGTGCCTTGAAAGTGTTACATATACTGTGAAATGTTAAGGTAGAACGTTACTGTGTTTCTATAACTTCTTATAACAGTCCTTACTGTATTAGCTGAGAACGTGAGAATAACCCGTTGTTGGGACAGCCATGTCATCCTGATACGGGCATCGCCCAGAGGTACTGCTTTTTGAATTGATGCCAAGGCGTGTTAGGTCCTGGTACCTGAGAAAGGGGCATTGAGTGCCTGGGTACCTCTGCGGTTTCCAAAGGGATGGCAGATTTCACTCAAGGAGCTTCTCAGGTTTCATTGTTACCCTGAGGACAGTTCTCAGGGACACACCTTGTGTTACTTTTCTACATAGGTGTTGTGATGTGTCACCTTTGTGATGTGGTCAATAACCCCACAGTAACTATTCATTTTCTTCACAGGCAGCTGTCTGCTCAATTGGACAGGATTTGTTGATGGGCTGTCACAGCTCAGTCCCGGGACATGTCGCGGCGGCTGCTTCCCGAAGCGTTCTTCAGTGTGTGCTATGGTCTTGTGCAGCCCACTGATCAGCCCACATCTGAGGGCTGATGGTTGCGGTGTAATTGTCCTGTGCCTGTCGCGTGACCTGCGGCAGATGGGGTGCATGGCCTCCAATGACACCTTCAATCACTTCCTCAGTTGGTGCTATTGAGCCAGTTTTCATTTCTTATGTGCCTGTCACAATGCTTGGTAGTGAATGTATGATTCTGGATCAACTAAACAAATGGCCAGTGCCGACCAAACACCTCCCTTCACTTCCGTTACAGCTCAGACATTGCTTTATCCGATGGTTTTGCCTCGGTGACTCCAATAGGTACCTGAAGGTTGTTTTAGCTGTCCTGTGTACACCCAGCGTTTTACTGTGTTCAAATACATATAACATAAAATGTAGCATCTTAACCATTTTTAAGTGTACAGTTCACTGTGTTAAGTACCTTTATGATATTGTACAACCATCACCATCATCCACCTCCATAACTCTTTTCACCTTGTAGAACGGAAACGCTACACCCATTAAACAGTAGCTCCCCAGTCCTCCCTACCCCCAGCCCTGGCAACTACCATTCTACTTCCTGTCTCTGTTATTTTGACTACTCTAGGTATCTCGTATAATTGGAGTCCTTCAGCATTTGTCCTTTGTGGCTGACTTATGTCCCTGAGCGTCATGTCCTCCAGGTTCGTCCATATTTGTAGCCTGTACCAGAGTTTCCTTCCTCCTCGATCTTTTTCCAAAATAATTTCCTAACCAATTTGGCTGTTCCGTTTTCCGGTTTTAATGCAAAACTGCCATAATTTTCACAGACCAACTAGGTTGCTATGATACTCAATGAAGATTTGCCTAATTTTGCAATCACAGAGCAGTATCTATTGTCAGTGCGAATTGCTTCCTTTCCACCTGAGAAAGAGGGAGGCTTTCAATAGGAGCATTTGCACTGATAGTTGTTACTCATTAACACTCCGACGTTTTGCACAAGGCCTGTGTCAGACCGCTTTGTAATACCCTGAATATGTTCAAATAGGCACAGCAAACGGCAAGTGTCGCCTAACCCTCATTGCTTGAGTTGAGGCAAGTTCTCAATTTTTTTTCATGGGAACTAGGTGCTTTCATCAGCTTTTTCTTCTTTTATTTATCTAGATGGTATCTACGGTGCACAAGGCAGGGTGCCAAGTGCTGGGGATATCAGGTTAATAAAGACCCAGCTACTGTCCGCACATCTGCCGGGACAGATGGACAATCAGGTGCTCTACACATCTGGAAGCGCTTCATCTTACACCGCGTTGGAGGCCGAGCTCCCCTCATGGGGACCCCAAGAGGTAGCAAGTCCTTCTGGGCAGGGACTAAATCATCACCTTTCCCCCCAATAATCAACCTTCCACTTGTTTATCTAAGATTGGTATAAAGTTTCTCCTTGTACTGAATTTTCAATCATCTAAATGAATGATTCTCTTTGGAGCTGGGGGATGGGGGGCAGGATGTCAAATCGGTAGGGTGTTGTGTAATTTGTAAAGGTTTTTTCTATAGTGTTCTATAGCTTCCTATTTATAAAATTTAAAAATAACTTACTACTTCAGAGTACCCATCAGAGAAAGCACACCTTCTGGGAGGGCAGAGAGATGTCGATTCAGTATCAGTTGTTCTCAGGGGGAGGGAGGAGCGCACGGCTTTATCGTGAGTTGTTCTTTCACAATTTGGTTCAGTTTACGTTTCTTCTTGGCACGGAGCACATGTGCCCGGGAGCGTGGGGACCTGGCCGACCTGTCAGGTACACCTACTGGATTTGGAAAGGAACTGCCGTCTGGCAGACCGAGGAGCCCGGTGCCTGTCCCCAGTCCGTGCTGCTTTGTCAGACCTTGCAAAGCGGAGCCATTTCCAGAACTCTGTCTTTAAAGATGGGAGAAGCCACATGAAGGATGGGTGTTTAGTCTCTGCTCTTGAAGGCAGAGGCAATTTGGTTTAGGGAATAGGAAATAGCCAGGAAAAAAAAAATGCAACCTGAATACAGAAAGGATTCCTTTGCAGGGGTGGGGCGGGTGGGAAATCGCAACCTTATCCCCTGGGACTCGGGCTCAGGAGCTGAGCTGCGAGGTTCAGTGAACCCGTTAGTAACATGAACTTGGTTGCTGTATTTCCCAGCCTGAGCTCATGCATTATTTACCTGGCGTAAGTAAACCTGCTTCTCCCACTGTTGCTGGGGAAACCACTTTGATTTAGCAAGTTCTGTATTACTCTCTAACTAAAACACTGCAGCTTGGGAGGGAGGGAGGGAGGGAGGGAGGGAGAGGAGCAAAGCATGGTCTCAGAGGCTCAGGGTGTGGATGTGTAAAGGGGCGTCCCTGCTTCCCTCCTGGGGAGCGCCCAAGAAGGAAAGAATGGTGAGTTCAGTCCATGTAGCGAGCCTCACACCTGCCCTGTCCTGCTTCTCCAAGGGCCCCTCTCTCTTTTGCTGGCCTCCAGGAATGGAGGAGTCCCAAGGAGCAAGGTGTGCCTCTTCTGAGGCCTGAGTGAAGGCCGCTAGCTGGTCTCACACTGACTGCTTTAGAGAGATAGACATCAATTTGTGCAGCCCAGGGAGAGAGGCAGGGAGTCAAATTTCCCCAGAGGCTGTTTCCCAGGTGAATGGGCCTTGGGGAGCCAACTCCATAAACACAGGTAAAGTGGTCCTCTCTCCTTCCAAACTCGCTGTGGCTCATATTCCACGTGTGTCCTCGTGGACCAGACAGATGTGCTGGCTGAGGAAGAGCTTGGTCTGAGGGGTTGGGTGGGACTCTTGGGTTCCAATCTCGGTGCTTTTATTTACGATGGGAATTAGAGCAAGTGAGGTATGTCATCCTTCTGACTCTTGGTCCCCCAAGTGTGGAAGATGGACACTAGTGTCTGCCATGGACAGATTGTGGGCAGATTGGCCAGGAAGTGTTCTGGGCACACTGTCCAGGCCCCACAATTCGGGGTGAAGGGTCATCGACCTAGCCTGCCTCCTGTTTCCCTTTCTCGCCAGCAATTCAGACATCACTCCTGGCTTTCTTCCTCCTCTTACTGCATATTGATTTTTCCTTTCCTCCTTTTGTTCTATTTGTGGCTTCTACGGCCTCTCACAATTGCATTACTTCTTCAGAAGTGCACCGGATAAGCAGGTCTGTTTGTGCGCACCAGCGGCCTGGGCTGTTCTCCCTGTCCACGACCTTGTTGCATTCTTGTCGCCAAAAAGGAATCTTGCAGAGCCTTTCTTTCTTCCAGGTTCTGTCTCTGCTTGTACTGGGAGGGCGATGCTATTTGTCAGGTGAATGTGGGCGTGTCTGCCTGCGTAATGCACACCAGAGACGTGTCAAGAATAGACTTATCTATTGAGATATTTAGACAAAAGCCATAAATGAATGAACTTTGATTTTTTTCATTAACTACAATGAGACAATATGTTAAAAGGAAAAAACTACTTCCTAGGTATCTCTAATGTAATTGTTTTTAGTAATATCTTTCTAGATTTTCTTATTTTTTAATTATATTTTATTGATTATGCTAGTGCAGTTGTCTCGGTTTTTCTCCCTTTGCTTCCCTCTACCCAGCACCCCCCACTCCCTCAGGCAATCCCCACACCCTTGTTCATGTCCGTGGCTCACGTGTATCAGTTCTTTGGCTACTTCATTTCCTACTGCACTTTACATCTTATCTATTTGTACTTCTTAATCCCCTCGCCTTTTTACCCATTCCCCACACCCTCCTCCCAGCTGGCAACCATCAAAACGCTCTCTGTATCCATGATTCTGTCTCTGCTCTTTTTGTTCACTTAGTTTGTTTTTTAGATTCAATCGTTGATGGATATGTATTTACTGCCATTTTATTGTTCATAGTTTTGATCTTCTTTTTCTTAAATAAGTTCCTTTAACATTTCATATAATAACAGTTTGGTGATGATGAACTCCTTTAGTTTTTTCTTGTCTGGAAGCTCTTTATCTGCCCTTTGATTCTAAATGGTAGCTTTGCTGGGTAGAGCAATCTCGGCTATAGGTCCCTGCTTTTCATGTCTTTGTTATTAATATTTCTTGTCAATCCCTTCTGGCCTGCAAAGTTTCTTTTGAGAAATTAGCTAACAGTTGTATGGGAACTCCCTTGTAGGTAACTAAATTCTTTTCTCTTGCTGCTTTTAAGATTCTCTTATTATCTTAAACCTTTGGCATTTTCATTATGATGTGTCTTGGATTGGGCCTCTTTGTATCCATCTTGTTTGGGACTCTGTGGTTCCTGGATTTGCATGTCTATTTCCTTCACCAAATTAGGGAAGTTTTCTTTCATTATTTTTTCCAATAGATTTCCAATTTTTTCCTCTTTCTCTTCTCCTTCTGGCACCTCTATAACACAAATGTTGGACTTCTTAAAGTTGTCCCAGAGGCTGCTTACACTATCCTCATGTTTGTTTGTTTTTTTGGATTCTTTTTTCTTCTTGTTGTTCTAATTGGTTGTTTTTTGCTTCCTTATGTTCCAAATCATTGATTTGATTATTGGCTTCATCCACTTTACTGTTGTTTCCCCGTAAATTGTTCTTTCCTTCAATTAGTGTGTCCTTCGTTTCTGACTGGATCTTTTTTATGCTGTTGAGGTCCTCATTAAGTTCCTTGAGCACTCTTTTTTTTTTTCATTTTAAAATTTTATTTATTTTATTTTTAGACAGAAGGGAATGGAGGGAGAAAGAGAGGGAGAGAAACATCAATGTGTGGTTGCCTCTCATGTGGCCCTCACTGGAGACCTGGCCTGCAACCTAGGCATGTGGCCTGACTGGGAATTGAACCAGCGACCCTTTGGTTCACAGCCCATGCTCAATTCACTGAGCTACACCAGCCAGGGCTCCTTGAGCATTCTTATAACCAGTGTTTTGAACCCTGCATCTGATAGATTGCTCATCTCCATTTTGTTTAGCTCTTTTTCTGGAGTTTCGTTCTGTTCTTTCATTTGTCTCCTCCACGTTTCTTTGTCTCTTCGTTTTGGCAGCCTCCCTGTATGTTGTTTCCATGTACTAGGTAGAGCTGCTCTGACTCCCTGTCTTGGTAGTGTGGCCTGGTATAGCAGGTGTCCGACAGGGTCCAGTGGCACAGCCTCCCCTATCGCCCAAGCTGAGTACTTGCAGTGTGCCCTTCGTGCAGGCTAAGTTTACCGTCTTCTTGTAGTTCAGCCTTGATCTCTGTTGACAGGTCAATAGGAGGAATTTACCCAGGCCAGTCAGCTGCAAGGACTGGCTGTGACTACTAACCGCCGACCTCCACCCTCCGCGGAGGATCAGCTGTGCAGGGGCAGGGTAGCAGTGCTCTGACATAGCCTGTAGCTATCCACTGAGTGCACAGACTCTGGGATATCCTGGGTGGTACAGGGCAAGGTCAGCCCCCATCTGTGTTTTGCCTAGGGCCACCCTGCATGAGCTATAAAGCAATCTGAGGTGGCTGCTACTTGTGTTGGGCTTGGAGATTCCCAGGCAAAGCCAAGCTGTGAATTTAGGCTGGCTGCTGCTAGTGCTGGGCCTGGGGCCACTTAGCAGGTGTTAGGGGGCTAAGGGCTTATTGAGGCCTGCTGTGCTTGTTTGAGAGGATTTACAAAGTTTTGAAGCATGTGCCAAGACCAGCCATTCATATGAAAAGTCTGGGTTAACGGTTTGGGTGGGCCTGTAAGCCGGGGATCTGCAGGGCAGGGCAAACAGTGTTGGCCAGGTTGACTGAGTTTCAGATATGGCACCCACCTGCTGGCTCTGTGGCTCTGTGGCTCTGTGGGAGAAGGGCTCAGATAAGGGACAATGGCCTCTGCCTGCCTTTCTGTCTGGGAGAAAGCTGTCCACCATCTCCCTCCTTGATGCCAGACACTTCAGTTCCTCCCAGTGTGTCACTGGTACCTTTCAAGCTGCTACCCTAGTGCTGGAGCTCAGAGGGAGTGAGTCTGAGTAAGTTGGGGTGTATATTCTTTAAGGGGAACTCCTTGGAACTCCAGAAATTTCTTCCACCGACTCAATCCCTGCTGGTTTTTGCAGCCAACAGTTATGGAGACTTATCTTCTTGGCACTGGAACCCTGGGCTGGGGGGTCTGGTGTCAAGCTGGGACTCCTCGCTTTCAAGATATCCTTCCTGAATTGTATCCTCCACACGTGGGTGTGGGACCAGATTTTTCCATGTTTCTGCCCCTCCTACTAGTGTGGATGGATGTGGTTTCTTTAATTCTGTAGTTGTCAGACTTCCATTCACCCTGATTTCTGACAGTTCTGAGTGATGGTTGTTTTGTATTTTATTTGTAATTTTAATGTGGTTGTGTGAGGAGGTGAGCCATATTTACTTATACCACCATCTTGACCGAAAGTCCCTAGATTTTGTTTTGTCCTCCCGGGGCTATTTTGTTATTTTGAAGCTTATGTTTAAGTCTGTACTTAGCTACTATACTGAGATTAGAATATAGGTGTTAATTACCTCCTTAACATTTCCGCTCTTACATTAGGTGCTAGATATTCCCAAGTGACTTAATTTCTCTCCATAGTAACCGAGTTCACCTGCTGCAGGTTCCTGTGCTTTTGATTTTCTCTTTCTGAAATGACCGTGTAGCCAGGAAATCTACATGTATCACTGTACCTGCCCCCAGCTCTGACTTCACCCATCCAGAACTGTTCCTATGGGGCTCCAAACTGGCTTCTTAAAGAGACTTCTAATTTCTGAACTAAATGGTGCATCGGCAAGGAAAATGCAGGCCACTTCACAAACCTGTTAGTGGCAGGCAGTCTTCTGAGAGGCAGAAGAGGGACTTCCTCCCTAGGAAGGAGCCAGCCAAATGCAGAGCAGAGGGAAGAGTCTCTGGACCAGGGTTCATTAACGTCTAGTGTGCATCAGCGGGCACAGATTGCTGGACCTGGCCCCAGAGGGTCCGATTCGGGAGGGCTGGGGTAGGGCTAGAGAATTGTCACTTCCAACAAGTTCTCAGAAGATGCTGTTGCCCACAGTTTAGGAACCACTTTTCATGGAAGAAGGGACAGACAGCAAAAGCCACAATGCAGGAAAGAGCTTGGTGGGTTTAAGGGTTAGAAAGGAATCTGGTGCAGCCAGAGGGTAAAGAACAAGGGACTGGACTGGTTGGCAGGGGCTGTATCATATAGCGAGGGCACACGCACACAAGCACACACGAGGGTGAGACATGTATGGGGAGGGTCCATGACAGGATTTGACTTTGCATTTATTTTATTGGATTCTCTTCACAGTTCCCACACTCTGAACTCTGTGTCTTTGATAGAATTCCAGCACCTTCCACAGAGGAGCTGCTGAAGCTATAGTGCCAGAGAGCATGCCAAGCTCTATATAAGTATTAACTCATTTAATCCTCCTAATGACCCTGTGAAGTAGGAACTATTATAATCCCATTTTACAGATGGGGAACACCGAGGCATCAGAGAAGCCATGGAACTTGCCCAGGTTTGCATAACTAGGAAATAGCAGACAGGTATGTGAACCCAGGCATCTTAATGCAGGAGCTGAACCCTTAGCCTTGACCCCATACTGCCTCTTGCACTCCATGTTGCCATCCTCATAAATGAGTGAACAACCTCGAGAGACGGCTAAGTCAGACATAATTCTCATCACCATTTTAAAGATGAAGAAAATGAAGCCCAGACAGACAACTGGTCACAGGTGGAAGAAGAGTGTCAAACTAGATCTCCTGATTCCAGATCTCAAGTTCTGGTCACAACACTGAGCTGCTAATAAACCACAAGGCCTTATTGAAAGTCTCCCATGTGTCCAGTGCTGAACTAAGCGGACAAAGAAGCTTACCAAGAAAAAGAAGGCCCGCCTGGCAGGTGTGAGGGCGAGGCTGGTACCCTGCAGAGATGGGACTGATAGCTTTGTTCTCCTGTTGGGAGGCCTGTCAGCAGCCTCCTTGCCTGGGCTGGGCTAGGGCAGCAGCTGGGCTCCTGGGCCTGGAGGTGCCAACCGAGCCAGTCATTCAAAAAGCTACAGTTGGGTTTTGCAGCCATAGAGAAAGATACAGTCCTTCTCTCCAGGGAGTGAAAGTTGATATTGTAAACACTTTGGGCTTTATCTTTGATCTGGTGGGTCATCAGAGCTGCTTTTCTCCCCAGGTAGAGTTACCAGAAGAGGCTGACCTAAGGCTTTGGAAAGCTATGCCCTGCTGAACAGATGGTGCACATGGGGGTGGGGGAAGGCCGCAGACACACATGCAGTCGGGCCTGAAAAGGGAGCCCAACAATTACCCCCAAATCTGGAACCCAGACACCAGATTCCAGGCCTTGGGGAAATTCTTAGGTTTAAAATAAATTCCTGGGTGTAGCTTTTGGTCTTTGGCTTCAGACACACTTCCTTTCTAGATAATGGAAAATAATAACATGCATAATTTAAAAAGCTCCAAACATAAAAGTATGTAAAACCTAGTGCCAGGCCCTGAGGAGCCCTAAGTGTGAGATGATTGATGGAGCAGCCAGCTCTGAAGCACTTTTCTTTCTTCTATTCAACTGCTTTTGATTTGAGATCTTTTCCCTGACAGTTGCAATGGATCATAGTTCTGTTCAAAAAGGCGGTTGTATTCAAGTGGCTTCTCTTGTTTCCTCTGCTTGTAACACTCTTGTTGATTTTTGGCTCTGTGAACTCCTATTCATCCTTCAAGACCCTACACAACCATCGCCTTCCAAACTGCCATTTCCCACCCCTCTTACAATCCAAGAAAAACATTAAACCCACCAAATCACCCTTTCACTATCCTCCATTCTAGAGTGCCTTGTTCAGCCCTGGCCCGGTGGCTAAGTTGGTTGGAGTATTGTCCCGTACACCAAAAGGCTGCGGGTTCGATCCTCAGTCAGAGCACAGAGTTGGGTTGCAGGTTTGATCCCTGGTCAGGACACATGCGGGAGGCAACTGATCGATGTTCCTCTTTCTCTCTCTGTCTCTCTCTTTTCCTCTCTCCCTCAAAATCAATAAACATGTCCTCGGCTGAGGATTAAAAAAAAAGAGTGCCTTATTCACAACTCCATATAACATGTGAAAGATTACAGTCAAGGATATTTTACTGGCATTTGGACCACAGAACCTGAGAAGAAGAGATTATTTCTTACGTATTATTGTTTCCCCAACACCCAGTGCAATGGCTAGCATTTAACAAATGATCTGAGATTGATGTTGTTCAACAAATACTCTTATTTTTTCTGCAACAGGAGTGAAGGGAAAGAAATATGTATAGGTATGATAAGACATATATTGTCTAGGCATCACTTATATGTTATTTAATTTCGCCTATATTAGAAGTGTTTTCATCTGTTTGAATCTTAACACAGTGACCAAAACGAACCAACAAACTGACTAACTAAACAGGTGATAGTGAGAGATGCAAAGGAGAACTGTGTCTTTCCTCTAGGAGTTTCAAATCTTACTGAGGATGGACACACACACATAACACGTGTGTACACACATTCCTGCACAGCATGCACACACACACACCATAGACCACATCCTTTCAAAGAAAGAGTATCAACATTATAAGGCACATTAATTCCTGTATACCTGCCCTGGCTGGTGTGGCTCAGTGGATTGAGTGCAGGCCTGCGAACCAAAGGGTCGCTGGTTCGATTCCCAGTCAGGGCACATGCCTGGGTTGCAGGCCAGGCCTCCAGTAAGGGGTGCACAAGAGGCAACCACACATTGATGTTTCTCTCCCTCTCTTTCTCCCTCTCTTCCCCTCTCTCTAAAATCTTTATAAAAAATTCCTATATACCTGATACTGCCTTAGGTGTAACAGAAATGGAAAGATGTGCGGTCACTGTGGGCACGGAGTCCAAGGGAATCACAGACATCAGTCTTTCCCAGAGGCCTGGCTTCTCTATGCCTACAGACTGGGAACAGACTAGATAAGCTCAGGCACTCTGCTGGCGGGAGAACTGGAGACTGTTTAGAATACTTTACATGTATGACTTTTCAAAAAGTACTGTAATATCCATGGTCGTATTTTTATCCTCGAAGTCATACAGCTGATAAAGGAGTGGGGCCTGAGTTTTCATTCTGTCTCTGTCACTTCTTAGGGCTTCTGCTTGCCCATATGGCATCTCCGCGCAGATAGAGAAAGACGCCCTTCCTGAAATTTAGTGTATCATCGCATAGGTTGAACAGTGGACAAGGCCACCCTATCCTGGCTGCGCCCAGTGGAGAGCTTTCTTGAACCCCAGCATGCAGCAGTCTTAACAGAGAACACACATGTGCCCACACCTTCACGTGCTCATGTTCCCTGCCTGGTCCTCCCTTACTGCCAGGACACATGACCCTGGCTGCCTGTCTCGATCCACCCTCATCCTCCCTCAGGGTGCTACCAGATTCAAAATAAGGCAGAGTAAGGAACTGGATCCCCAAGAATGGAGGGCAAGCAAGAGATTTAACCTTTGGGGACACCTGGAGTGTGGCTAGGACAGTGATACATAGGGCAGTGTGCCACCAATGTATGCCCATGCTCTTCTTTTTTTTTTTTTTTTTAAATTATTGATTGATTTTAGAGAGACACAGGAAGGGAGAGAGTAGGCAGGGAGAGAGAGAGAGAACATGGATTTGTCATTCCACTTATCCATGTGTCCATTGGTGGCTTTTTGTACGTACCTTGTCTGGGAATCAAGCCCACAACCTCGGGGTATCAGGCCAACACTCTAACCGACTGAGCTACTTGGCCAGGGACGCACATGACCTTCTGAGTTTGTGCATGTTCCAAGGTACTGGTATGGATTTTAAGTAGGAGAGGACTCTTCGCCTGCAACTTCAGGACCTGGGGGCTGGGATCTGCACCCTTCCTTCCACTCTCTCATGCCTTCCGTGTGAACACCTCCTCTCTAATGGATCCTTGCACAGTGCTCAATCTAAACAAATGTATGTAGTGCCCCTTGAACTTAAGGAAGGGCCATAATTCTTTTTTATTTGAAAAGTTACGGAAGTTACATGCTCTTTTATAACAAATGAAACTAAATTAATGGGCATACAAACAAATTGAACAATCACCCTCTATCCTTTGCTTCTTTTACTTCTATTGAGTACTGCTTTTCCTTTCTTTCTTTTTTATTGTTGTTTAAGTACAGTTGTCTCCATTTTCCTGCTGTCACTTTCCCACCCATCCCCACTCCCACGCTCAATCCCGTCTCCCTTTGGCTTTGTCCATGGGTCCTTTATACATGTTCCCCGATGACCCTTCCCCTTATTTCCCCTGTTACGCCTCTTCCCTCCCCCTCCCCTATGAGCAGTGTTGTTTGCTTGCATATTTCCACTATTTTATGAATGCTCAGGGAAGTATAGCCTATATAGATACATATATAGTTTTTTTTCTCTTTAAGTGTTTTAACAAAATGCAATCATAATATAGATGCATTCTTTAAAGTTAAGATTATAGCCCTGGCTGGTGTAGCTCAGTGGATTGAGCGCAGGCTGGGAACCAGAGGGTCCCAGTTCGATTCCCCATCAGGGCACATGCCTGGGTTGCAGGCCAGGTCCCCAGTGAGGGCCATGTGAGAGGCAACCATACATTGCTGTTTCTCTCCCTCTCTGTCTCCCTCCCTTCCCCTCTCTCTAAAATAAATTAAAAAAAAAAGTTTAAAAAAAAAGTTAAGAATATATCATGGAAGAAAATGCAGACAACTGTAACTGAATAACAATAAAGTAATTTAGGAAAAGAAAAAAAAGAAAAAAATCTGTTATGAAGGGGCCCTGATATTTTATTTCCTCTTTGATGAATTGCCTTTATATGCTTTCTCCTTTTCTTTTGTATGTTTCTAAATGATTTGTAGGCAATTTTTGTATATCAGGGTTATTAATTGTATGTTACATGTGTTGTAAATATTCTTTTTCAGTGTTTCATCTTTAAATTTTATGGAAGTTATCTTTTACCACATTTTACATTTTATATAATCAAATCCATCTTTTCTTTATGTCTTTTAACACAGAGTCTGTGCAGGTCTCCAATGTCCTGAGGTTATACAAACACTACATTTCTTCACTTAAAAATACATTTAAATTGCTAATCCACTTGGAGTTTATTTTACTTATTTAAAAAAATTCTGTGAGATAACTTTTTTCATTAAAATTTTCTTTCAATTACAGTTGACATTTAACATTATCTTAATTTCAGATATACAGCTTGGTAGACATTTACGTAATCACTTGGACTTTATTTTTAAAAATAGTGTGAGGTACGGAGAAGTTTTTAAATCTCTCTGGGCCTTGGCTTCCCCAGCTGTAACGTGGGCGTCGTTGGAACAAGCCTAAGTGATCCCTCCAGCCGGGCTGCTGCGTAAGCACGCAGCGTCATCCAGGCTCGGTTTCCCCAGGCAGCCCGGTAAGTCTTCTGTCACTCCTTTCTCCCGGCTCAGGATCTGCCCCAGGATCACGTGTTGCATTTAACTGTCATGGTCTCTTTGGGACAATCCTTAGCCTTTCTCTGTGTTTCGTGGCCTTGACCTGTTTTTAATTAAAGATATTCAAATTAGACTTTGTCAATTTAAAATAGTACAAGTCAATCACTGAGCAAAATTGCCCTCAGTTCTGTTTGTCTGACATTTCCTTGTGACGAGATTCAGGGATGCATTTCGGGCAGAAGGACACTGACGGGGTGCCGTGACCTTCACAGGGCACCATGCCGGAGACACAGGGCGCTGACTTGGCCCCGCCTCGGCCATTGGTTAAGGAAGGGAGTGGCCTCCAGGGCTCATCACTAGAAAAGTTACTATGGTTTCCCTGTGTAATTAATAAGTAATCTATGGGGAGATATGTTGAAACTTTGTAAACATCCTGTTTTGTATTAAATTTTCACCCCCTAGGTTTAGTATCCATCAGTTTTCCAACTTCATTGTTCCTTCTAGTTGCCATTTTACCCTAAAGAAGAACTTTTCCATTTCCTTCTCATATATGTATGCATGTATGAGCGTATGTAGAGCAGTATGAATACATGGATTCTCGTGTTATTCATGGGTTATATTCCAGTACTGTCATCATTTATTTTGTTGTTCAAATTCCACAGATTTGACCAGTGGGTGTGGTCCGGCTTTTCAGCCCTCTATTATCTCTATGATGTCACTTATTTACTCCCAGAGAAACCCATAAGCTTTTTTCCACTTGTAAACTTCCAACTTCATGTGACTAGAATCACAATGTTAAAGCTGAAGAAAACTTGATATATTTTGTGTTGCCGTGGTCACTTTATTTTTTTATCTGGGGACTCTGACACCAGAGGACTGGAAGCCCTTGTTCCAGAGCATATGACTTCTTAGAGGGGGAGCTTGAGCTGGAACCCAGGCACCTGGCTCTTAGTCCAGAGCTCTTCCCAGGGCCTTTCCAGCCTTCATGTCATCAGGGACCTTCTGTCATCACAGCTCTTAGGCACCTGGTATTCCCCATAGCCTGGAACTGGTGGGTCCAGTGTCTACTGGTAAGAGTTCTCAGGCAATTCTTGGGCCTTTCCCCATGCTCTTAACCTTGGCAATGGAAAAAGATGGTCCTTAGAGTCTTCAGAACTTTTATGATAGTGTAGAACAATTCCAAGGGCCTTATGGTTGCCAAGGGATGGCAGGTGCAAATAACCAACACCTACCAGTTTCTCACAGTTTATAACTTGCTGGTAGGTTTTACTGTGACGTTGTGATGTGTACCTATGGTCTGCTCTCCCAGCTTTTCTTTCTTCTTCTTTTGGTACTACCTTTCTAATTTTGCATGGAGAGATCAGTCCCCATTTCAAATCCATGTGACCCGGGAAAGGCTGACTTAGCCTAGTCAGTCATGTCACCATGGAATTAATTCAGAAATGGGCACGTGACTCCAGCTGGGCCCATGAGAGTCATCCCTGGCCCTTTGGCTGGAGCTATTGAGAAACAAGTGCTTTATTTTCCATGGAGTAGATAATTGCATAGGACCAAGAAACGTGGAATTTCTGGGACCACCTTTGCCTGAAAAATGAAGCTGACCCAGGAAAACAGAACTGAGAAGCACAGAGACAGAATGAATCCTGACTGACATGATTGGAATCCTGATCCCACAGAGCTATCTACTCATGGGCATTTTTAGTTACGACAGCCAAATAATTCAATATTTTGCCTGAGCTGGTTTGGTTTCAATCACTTGGAATGAAGAGTCCTGACTACAGACAGCTAGCTTCCTTTCATGCTTTGGCCTCACCCCCAGAGCTTCAGACCCTGAAGGGGGATAAAGTAGAGCCAGGCAATGCCAAACTAGACAGTCTCCTGGCCAAGGTGTCCAAAGGACCCCAGAATTACTACTGCCCTGTGCCCACCATAAGGCCATAGAGGTATTGCTTCCCTGATTCTCAGGCTCTTTCTCTGTTGATCTCGTCTGGCCTTGTTCTGTAGCTTCTAGTGCATGTGTGTGTGTGTGTGTGTGTGTGTGTGTCCTTTCCTCCTACCTGGCTGGATCATTATAAGGATCCAATCGGCTGAGGCAGGCACAGCGCCCGGCCCAGTGCCTGGCACATTCAACAAACTCTCTTTCCCTTCCCCTTCCCTCCTCCTGGTCAGGATGTGATTTGAGAATCTGTGATGTGTTCCAATTTTCAGTGCCCTGGATAAATAACGGGGAGTTAGAGCACAGTTGCCAGAAACTTGCACTAGTTTTAATTAATTTTATCTGTTTAGAGTAAGATATCTCAAAGTCATTGAATACATTTATGTCACATATGTTTATGCAAATCAGTATTTCTCTCTTGAGCTGACAGCTGAAGTCCTTGTTTTGTTCCATGATGCTACAGCAGAGGCCAAATGTGACATGTTTTCTCAAGTGACGGCTGCCAGATCTCGAAATGTCATTGTCGCTGAGGCATTTCACACAGGGCAAGCTCCGACGGTGAGTGTGGCCAGTGAGCATCCTCAGGCCTGTTATTTTTCTCTTTACTTTTAATACAGTTTATTCTTCTTTACTAAAGTTACAAGTATAATTCCTGCTTATAAGTCAAATGAAACGTAGTTTATAAAAATTTTTCTTACCCATTCCAACCCCAGCCTCTGAGGTAAATAAGGTAACCAGGTTCCTGTGTGTGCTTCCATATTTTTTCCATATACACAGTTTCCCGCACTTTTCCACATAGACATACTCCCCCACATTTTTATATATGCAAGCATATGTAAATAGATATCTACTTATCAGCTACCCCTTTTAATTTTTTAAATATGAAATAAGGTCATATTCTGTAACTTGCTTTTTTTAAAACCACAGATTGCTTTTCAAGTCCATGTATGTAATATAACTTATTTTTTTCCCAGCTTCATCATTCTGCATTGTATGGATGTACCATGATTTATTTAACTAATCTCCTATTAAAATATTTTTCAGTCTGTTTATAGCTTTAAAACATTTTTTGTTTATTGATTTGAGAGAGAGAGAGAAACACTGATTTGTTGTTCCACTTGTTTATGTACTCATTGGTTGATTCTTATATGTGAAGTGACTGGGGACCAAACCCACAACCTTGGTGTATCGGGACGATGCTCTACCCAACTGAGCCGTGTGGCCAAGGCCTAGTCATAGTTTTTCACTACTACATATAATGCTGAAATAAATACCATTGTAAATATATTTATTTGGATTCAAGGAAATAGTTGGTTATTCTCTTTTGGCCTGCGTGCTACGTAGGAGGGACACTTACTATACTGATATTTACTTGGCTTGTCAGTCTGTCTTTCGCACAAGACATCGACTCTCTTCCCCAAGGCAGGCGCTCAGCAGAGCCCTGTTTGGGAAGCACCATTGTGCAGGTGCAGAACCTGGCCTCCGATGTCGGACCAGCCTCCGTTCAGACCTGACCCGACTTCTCTGCCCCTTCCATCTGCCCTGCCCTGTTGTGCCCTCTGCATTGCCACAGCTTCCACACTCAGTGACAAGATGATTGGCGTGCAAGGGCCTTGCAGTCCGAATAAATGAGATAATCAATCTCTGTTTGTGCCTACTGAATAGCCTCAGCATCGCTGTGTATCTAGTAAGTAGTTAATTCATACGAAATAAGAACAATAAATCCAGTGGCTAGAGTGATCCCTTTAAAGTCCAGGTCAACTTTGAGAAGAATGAGTGGAATGTTTCATTGATTCAGAGATAATCCCAAGCCTCATCTTCATAGTTACAGATTCAGGCTCTTTACCTATTCAGTTCTTCCTGGGAACTGCTAGAATAAATCCCTACTATTGTTTATTTTTTTATTTCGGTGGGGCAAGTGAAAATGAGCAGTGAAGCAGCCACCAGGATGGTGAAAGATGAAGAATCAGGAGTCCCGAGTGAGACGTTTGTAGATGTCCCGTAAGCAGCTGGTGAGTCACAGTGTCTGGTCTGCCAGAGGGCCTGGTCAGTTACGGACACAGAGACCTAAGGACTGGTCTCCTTGGGGGCTCCTCCTGATCTGGGTGGGGTGAGAGCCAGGCCCTAGGAGAAGTGAGGTGACTCTAGGTCTACAGCCATCTGGCCAGAGACGCCCCATCTTTGCCTAGGAGGTTACTCACGGACTCTGCCTTCAGAACGAGACACCAGTGTTTCATTCCAAGGGAGGGTGCGAGTGCATTTTAGTAAAAAGAAGTGACTTCATCACATGCCTGAAGAAAAATAAAACCGGACCCACTCTGTTCAGGTGAGGCAAGGTCTGAGTGGTGGGGGGGGGGGGGTTGGGCTGGTGATCAGGACAGCTGGGTCCCTACCTGGTTTCGCTACAAGCCAGCTCTGTGACTCTGGGCCCACGGTGTTGGCTTTCTCTGCCACAAAGGGTTTGAAACTTAGGATTCTAAGATTGTGGTTATCTCTGACTCTGTAAACAACCACTTAAGCCTGAAGAATTTAACACTGCTGCTCCATAGCGGGGTTTCAGCAGGAAGGGGGCACAGATGGCTTTCTCTGGAACAGGTTCAGAAATGTGGGGTGTGATGTATGGTGTGAATGAAGCATGGTGCCCTTTAAATACAGCTTCGCCCTGGGAGCGCTCTGCCCTCCGCTGCGCTGTCTGGCTTTCATTCACATTCCAACGTCACTGTGGGCATGAGCAGCCCTAGCAGGCTGTGCGCTGGAACACACACACATACACACACAGCCCAGCTCTGACACACAATCCGTGACTCACAGTGACAGGATCATTACACACACGGGATGACTCGTGGGGACGTTTACACATGCAGGCTCACACTCACCGTGACCCGAGCCCACAGTGACAGGCACTCCCACAGGAGCCTTGAAGGTTGAGCATCGCATGGGCGTCTGCAAATGATTTGCGTTCTTGGCTCTTTGGAACTGCCTGTTCTTTGTCTTTCTGCTCACTGTTCAACCCTTTCCTTCCCCTCTGTCTCCGACTGGGCTGGTTTTGGTTTCTTACTCCCATGCTCCTCAGCTGGTTTCCTAGACAGAACCCTGCGATCTCCAAGGCCCTTTCCACATCTGAGGCTCTTTGTTTCTAATCAACTGCAGCAGTGAGGAGTCCTTCCCCCTGGGGTCTCATCCCCTCCCTGACTTGGGCATTTATCCCCGGCTTCCTCAGAGGGTCTTGGCAGGAGGGTCTCCAGTTTCTGTGCCTTCGCAAATGAGGGGAACTGAGGTTTGGTCACATGACAGGATATGCCAGCAGCCACTGGAGTGTGGTCTTCAGCATCTCTGAGAACGCACTTCTCCCTGACTGCTGTGGCTCAGTGGGTTGAGTGCCAGCCTACGAACCAAAGGGTCATGGGTTTGATTCCCACTCCGGACACATGCCTGGGTTGCAGGCCAGGTTCTCTGTGGTACGTGAGAGGCAACCACACATTGATGTTTCTGTTCCTCTCTTTCTCTCTCCCATCCCCTCTGTCTAAAAAATAAATAAATAAAATCTTTAAAACAAAAAACACACCTTCTCTACCCAGTAGCCCGGGGGGATGGAAGTGTTGGGGCATCTGGAGAACCCATCTCTGGGACCAGCTGTTTTTGAAGGCACAGAGAAGAAAAGGTGCACCCGCAGGCCTTGGCTCTTTCGAGGCGCCTACCCCAGAGTGCTAACAAGTCAGGGATTGTGGGGAGACTGCAGAGGAAGGAGGGGCTCACTGAGCACCAGGGTCTGTGTGTTGTGGTCACAAAACGGCCTTCCCCTGCATGTCGCAGCTGGCCATGGTTCTCCTGGGAAGATAGGAGCAGAGCACTGACCCCTCCAAGATGAGAGGGAATGTAATAGATTTTGATGAAAAGCCCAGGCCTGGATCAGGATGCCCAGGCATTTGTCTAAGTCATTCATGGCGACATGGCCCTGGGGGTGTCACTTACCACTGTGAGGGCCTATTTCCTTGGCTGTCAGATGTGGTTGTGGGGCTCAGGTGAAATGACATATGTGACTGTACTTTGATAAACTCCTCTGTCCAGGAGAGAGGATGGTAGTACCTTCTGCATGAGTCGCCCCTCTGTGCTCTGAGGGGTTCACACCTATGTGGGTGCTGCTTCAGTGGTGCTGAGAACCGGGGACCTTCTGTACCCAGAGACATGGAAACTCGTAGCCCTTCACTAGCTGCGTTTAGCTGAGGGATGAAATGCCCCTTTTCAACTCCGCAATTTTAAGAGTCTAGTAAATTTTGAGAGCGTTTTATCCTGCTACCTGGTGAGACCCTTACCTCTGACCGTATTCTCTTCATCTGAAGTACCAGATTCCGGAGGGCATTATCTTGCTTTATTGGACTGACTCTTTGCCTCAAGCCTGTACCCTCGGAGTATCCTCTGCTCCCTTCCTCACTTCAGCATTGGAAAAGCCTTCTTAGCAAATTTGGAGAAATTTCCCGTTAACTCCTTCCTTGTAACTGACTTGCCGACTTTGGGTTTAAGGTTACTTTACCCAGAAGAGCTAAGATTATCTTGGAAACGCCACGGCAGGCTCAGCAGGCCCCAGCCTGCTTCTACCCAGGTTCCCAGGCCCCAAGGGGAGAAGCCCGAAGATGAAGATGCCAGGATTGCTCTGAACATACCATGTTGGGCTTTCAATACCACTAGATGGAAGTTTCTTTACAAATTCGGATCCTCTGCATATAATCTTCCAGAGGATGTGTCACAGAGACTAGAGAGACTACGCTCCGCTTAACCACGCACTGGTGGGGGGAGGACCAATCAAGAGCATGTGGCAATCCCCTGCGACACACGACACACGGCAAACCGTCCGCAGCCACAGGTGCTGTGTGCGCCTCTGTCCCAGGGAGATTTGATATTTGCAAACCTAACACAATGTTTATTTCACTCTCAGTTAAATAGTCAACTTGCATAGCACATACTGAGTGCCAGACACAGTTTTAGGCATTTTTTCATGATATTAACTGATTTATTTTCATAAAAACCCTGATGAAGTAGGTAACTTTATCTCCATTACGTCGATGAGGACCCCAGGAAAGAGCGTAAATGATGTGCATGGTTCATGGGTGGTGGGCGTGGGCCTTGGAATATCAGCCCAGGGCTCCAGCTCTCGGCCTGAGGTTCCGTCGTCCCTTAGTCCCAGGGCCTCAGAATTCTCTGGTTGGTTTCCTTGAGGCAGCTGGAGTCTTTGACTATTGGCGGCGAGGAGAAATGAAGCACAGCCTCGGTAGAGCTGTCCCACACCTCTATTCAGACCCAGGTCCACGACCTGAGGCGTCGCCTTTGTCTTAGCCCAGATCTGTCCCTTCCTTGGCTCTGGGGGAGCAGCGTCGAGAGAGAATACAGCCGAGCAGGCTGCTCTCCCCCTAACTGCCTCCAACCCGCTCCAGGGGAGGCCCACAGAGCCGTTGTTCTCCAGCCCCAGCTCCTGGGCCTCTCTTGGCAAGAACCGTGGGGCTTCTCTTATTTACCCATTAACAATTAAGCTCTAGGTATTTAACATATAAACACAGAAAACATCAGCATAATTACAGCAAAGATTTCAAAAGCTTTTTGGCAAGGAAGAGCCTGGATATTTACTTAACAAAAGAATTCCTTCCTTCAGTCTTTAGTGAAGAATTCACCATAAGATTTAACTAGCCAGCTTCTCCAGTAAATAAAAAAATAAAAAATTCTTTTCTTCGAAAAGAATATGGTTTGTGTTTCTAAAAAACGTGACTCACACACAACTTTTCAAGGGAACATTCACAACTTTCTTCTGAGGACTCGGTTCCCACATTATCTTCCAATATTTCTTACTCGTTGATGCAGAGTCTCTCTGAGCAGAAAGAGATAGTGTATGTGTGCGCATGCGTGTGTGTGTGTCGGGGGGGGGGGCACCTTAGGAGCCTGAAATTCTACTATTAGAGGCTTTTCCCTTTGTTTTAAGCTTGTTTTCTACACATGCATTTCTTTGTCGACCCAAGAAGATTGTATGTTCAGAGTAATGACTCCTTGTTAAGTATTTCTTCTATGATTAGAGGGTCTTAAGCCAGTCTAACAAGTCCGGGGTCCTTGGGAAGAGGAGGTAGGGGGAGAAAACACTAGTGGGTTTATTGGAGGCAGGAGGGATAACCTGTCCGTTCACTTATTTGTTCTTTTAGTCATTCAGAATGATTGGTATACTACCATTGCCAGACATATGAGATACAAAGATAAGTAAAAAAAATAGCATAGTCCGAAAGACAGACAAATAGTTAAGCTACACAGTTAAGCAAGGTGGGAGCTCAGGATGGAGTGCCCAGTTCTCCTTGGCCTGGGATTGATGGATGGATTAGACATGGGGGCAGTGTCGGGGAAAGTTTCACAGAGATGACAGCTGAGTTTCAAAAGATGAGGAATAATAATGATAATAATACTTTAAAACAACTTTCACACATATTGCATTTGCTATGTGCTCAGCATTACATTCAGCATTTTACGTTTTAATTCATGTAACCCTCACAAAAAGGCTATAAGGGAAGTACTATCATCATCTTTATTTTATAGACGAGGAGATAGAGGCTCAGAAAAGTGAAGTCATTTTTCTAAGTCCCTCAGCTGGGGAGCAGTAGAAATGGGGTCAGAACCTGGGCAGCTCGGACACCGCTCACAGCCAAGGGCTGTGACCACTGGTATGTACCACTGTGTGCAGTGCAATTGTTATTTGACTACGAAATAGTTTAAATATTTAGAAAAAAAACAAAGAATAACATGATGCAGTTCCATAAATCCGTCGTCCATCGCCACTGAATTCTAATTTTGTCTTGCTTGCTTTGTTTTTCTTTAAAAAAAAAAAAGAAGAAATTACAGTTTCTTGTGTGTTGTTCCCTGATCATGTTCCCCTCTTTTCCTTGAGACAGTAACAATCCTGAATTTGTGTTTATTTTTCCTAGGAGTGCTGTGATACTTTTAAAGCATTTATATACATCCACCAACATCACATAACATTGTCCTTGCTGTTTCAAACTTTATACAGTGTTATTCTACAACTTGCTTTTGCATTCCCCATTCTATATTTGAGATTTTATCTAAGTTGATCTCACATAGTTCTAACTTCATTTATTTAAAATAGCATATCATAAAATATCATTTAAAATATTGTATAATATTTCAATAGGAATAATATACCGTGTATTAATTCTCTAGCTTTAAAAAATGTTTTGCCATTATACACAATGCTGCAATGAACCTTCTCGGTATGCCCTTTTTTGTGCTCCTATGAGAATTTTAGAAGCGGCGTGGCTGGAGTGGGGGGGTGGCGGGGAGGCAGATCCATTTTTAGCTTCATCTTGTGACATTCCACTCCAGAAGACTAGGCAGCTGCACTCCTACCTGAAGTAAGAGAGAGTCCTGTTGATTTGCATCTTCCCAGTATTTGCTTTGGTCATACTTTGGGTATCGAATGACTTTTTACTACTATTTTAATTGCATCCTCTGACGACTAGGGAAGTTGAACATCTTTCCAGGGTTTTTTTTTTTCCCTGTATATCTTGTATTTACTTTTGTCCACTTAGATATTTATTCATTTGGCTTTTTCTGAATCAATTTTTGAAACTTTAAGAATTCATGGAGTAAAATTGACTTTTTGAGGAGGGGCTTTGGCAATTCTGAGTTTTAAGACATGTGCAGATTCATGGAGCCCCCACAGCAGTTGGAACGCAGAAGTTTCATTACCCCAGGAAACTACCGAACACTGTGAATCACTGTCTTAATAGACATGGGTTGGCTTATCATTCTCCTCCTAGGTAAGCTTTAAAGGAATTAGTTCATTTTATCTAAGTTGTCAAATTTATTTGTGTAGAGTTGTTTGTCATATTCTCTTATTATTCTTTAGATATTGGTAATTTGTGTCCTCTCTCCCATCACCCTCCCTTTTTTATTTGTCTGGCTAGAGATTGATCAAATTTATTGACTTTTTCAAAAAATCAGCTTTTAGGTTCATCATTGATTGTATCTACCATTGTTCTGAATTTCATTGGTTTCTTTATTGTTTTTATTCTTTCCTTCCTTTTGATTGCTTTGAGTTTACTTTGCCCTTTCTTTTCTAGTTTCTGAAGGTGGGAATTTAGACTTGAAATCTTTCTTTATTTCAAATATGAGCATTTAATACTATGCCTTTCCCTCTAAGCACTGCTTTAGCTGCACCCCACAAATTCTGATACGTCAAAGTATTTTCTAATTTCCTCTAGAGATTCTCGTTGACCCATGGATTATTATATTGTTTATTTTCCAAGTGTTTGGAGGTTTTCCAGTTATCTTTCTGTTATGGACTGCTAGTTTAATTTCATTATGGTCAGAGAACATACTTTGTATGATTTCAAGACTATTACATTTATTAAGGTTTGTTTTTATCATTCTGGGTATAATCTATCATATCTTTGGTCACACTTTGATCTTAGTGAATGTTCAATGTTCTTTTGAGATAATATATGACTGTGGTGAATGTTCAATGTTCTTTTGAGAAAAATGTATATTATGTTCTTGTTGGGTATAGCGTTCTGTAAATGTCAATTTTATCCAGTTGGTATAGATGGAATAGTTCAGTTCTGCTGTATATATGTGATTTTCTGTTGCCTTGTTCTATCAGTTACTGAGAGAGGAGTCTTGAAGTCCCAACTATAATTACAGATTTGTCTAATTCTCCTTTCAATTCTGTCAGCATTTATTCATGTATTTTGAAGCTCTTTCGTTAGGTACATACATATTTAAAATGATGTCTTCTTGATAAATTTACTTTTATTATTATGTATTAACCCTCTTTGTTCCTGAAAATTATGCTTGCTATGCAGAATTTTTACTTTTTGATCTCATATTAATAAGCCACTCCAGCTCTCTTTTGATTAGTGTTTGCATGGTATATTATTTCTATTCTTTTACTGTTAACCTGCCTGTGTTATAAAATTGTAGACAGTAAATAGCTGGGTCTTGTTTATTTGTTTGTTTATTTTTAAATCTAATCTGACAACTCTTGTCTTTTAGGCCACTTTAATTTTATATAAGTACTGATATGTTTGAAATCAGAGCTACATTTTTAGTATTTTGTATCTCATTTTAATTTATTTGTGGAGTTTTTAACTACATCTCTTTGTATATTTTAAAAATTTCAGTGGTTGCTTGGCGGTTATTTTATACACACACACACACACAAACACACACACATATACACACACTTAATATTTCACGGTCTACTTAGAATTAATATTTTACCATTTCACAGAGAATGTGGAAACCTTACCATGAATTAGGTCACTTTATCCTCTACCCTTCATCTTGTGTGAATTACATCTATATACACCAAAATTCACCAAACCGTGTTTTAATTTCTGCTTTTAGCTGTCATACACATTTATAAAAACTTAAGAGGAGAAGAATAGTCTATTATACCTAACCAGATTTTCACCATTTTTCTTTCTTTTTCTTCATTCCTGATAGTTGAAGTTTCTTTCAGGTAATTATTCTCTTTCCAGCTGAAGGAATTTCTTTAGCATTTATTTTAGAACATGTCTATTGATGACAAATGCTGTTAGTTTTTCATTATTTGAGATTGTCTTTATTTCACTCTAATTCTTTTTTTTTAAGATTTTATTTATTTATTTTTAGACAGAAGGTAAGGGAGGGAGCAAGAGAAGGAGAGAAACATCAATGTGTGATTGCTTCTCACATGGCCCCCACTGGGGACCTGGCCTGAAACCCCGTCCGGCATGTGCCCTGACTGGGAGTTGAACCGGTGACCCTTTGGTTCGCAGCCTGCACTCAGTCCACTGAGCTACACCAGCCAGGGCTCACTCTAATTCTTGAAGAATATTTTTACTGAATAGAGAATTCCTTTTTTTAAAAAATTGAGGTGAAGTTCACATAATGTATGATTCACCATTTTAGCCATTTTAAAGTGTCCAATTCAGTGGCTTTTAGTACATTTATAATGTTGTACAACCATCACCACTAACTCCAGAACATCTTCATTACCCCAAAAGGAAACTGTACCCATTAAGCAGTTATTCCCCATTACCCTCCCCCAAGTCCCTGGAGACCACTAATCTGCTCTCTGTTTCTATAGAGTAGACTTTTGGACATTGATATAAATGCAGTCATATAATATGTGACATTTTATGTTTGGCTTCTTTCACTTAACATGATGTTTCCAAGGTTTATTCACATCATAGAATGTGTCAGTACTTCATTCTTTTCTGTGACTGAAGAATATTCTATTGTATGGATTGATCACATTTTGTTTATCCATTTCATCAATGGATGGACATTTGGGTTTTTCCTCATTTTTTGGCTATTCGGAATAATAATGCTATGAACACTTGTGTACAAGTTTTTTTGTTTGAACACCCATTTTCAATTCTCTTGGCTATATATGTAGGAATGGAATTGCTAGGTCATTTAATAATTCTATGTTTAACTTCGTGAGGGACGGCCAAACCGGTTTTCTGCAGTGGCTGTGCCATTCATTCTACGTTCCCATCCACAACGTGTGAGGTTTTCAATTTTTCCACATCCTTACAACACTGGTTATTCTCTGTTTATTTTATTTTATTTTATTTTAGCTATGGATGTGAAGTGGTATCTCGTTGTTTTTAATTTGCATTTCCTACTGCTAATCATGTTGATCATTTTTTAGGTGTTTATTGGCCTTTTGTATAACTTCTTTGGAAAAATATCTATTCAAACAATTTGCCAGTTTTTGAATTGGGTCATTTGTCTTTTTGTTGCTGAGTTGTAAGAGTTCTTTATATGTCTTAGATAGTAGATATATGGTATATACACATTTTCTCTCATTCTGTAGGTTGTCTTCAGTTTCTTCATAGTGTCTTTTGATGTACAAAATTTTTAATTTTGATAAAGCCTAATCTATCTATTTTTAATTTTGTTGCTTGAGACTTTGTGTCATATCTAAGACTCCATTACCAAATCTAGGATCACAGAGACTTCCCCTTATATTTTATTCTGAGAGATTTATTGTTTTAGCTCTTGTATTTAGGACCTTAACCCATTTTGAGTTAATTTTTGCATTGTTATGAGGTAAAGGCCCAACTTCTTCTCTCTCTCTCTCTCTCTTTTTTTTTTTTTTTTGCATCTGGTTATCTAGTTATTATGGTATCATTCGTTGAAGACTATTCTTTTCCCATTGTCTCATCACTCTTGTCCAAAATCAATTAATGTAGATATATGGGTTTGTTTTTGGACTGTCAGTTCTATTTCTTTGATCTATATGTTTATCTTATGCCACTACCACACTGTTTTGATTCCTCTAGCTTTGTAGTAAGTTTTGAAATCAGAAAATATGAATCCTCTGTCTTTGTGCCTTCTGATTTGGATTTTAGGGGTCCCTTGTAACTCTATACGAATTCCAGGATCAATTTGTCCATTGCTGCCAAAATACACAGCTGGTATTTTGATAGGGATTCCATTGAATCAAATAGAAATATGCACTGAATTCTTGGTTCTCATTTTTTTCCTTTTAGCACCTTAAAAATGTGGTTCCTCCTCCTTCTGGCCTCCATGGTTTCTGATGAGAAACCTGCAGTCATTCAAGCCAGAGAGTAACACACAATGGAACTTTGTCCCACACTCTGGAGACCACTGGTCCTCTGTGTCCCTCTGAGTTTTGGCACCTGTCAATACCATGCTTGCACTTCATTGTTGCGTTAGGGCTGGAGTGGTAGATGGTGGGGGGGGGGGCGGAGAGAGAGAGTGAGCAAAATAAGACACAATATAGTTAACTCTTTCTGACTCATTTGGTCTCTTCCCCCTTCTTCAGGACAGAAATAATAGGTTTCTCTTGGAACTCTTTCTATTGTCATCTTTTATGTACTTCTAGGTTTTGGGCCTTCTTCAGGCCAGATGAAATTGAAGGGGAAAAAGTGGTAACCTTACCACTGGTTGGGTAGAACTTTACCATTTACTTTTCGGTGCCCTTGGACTACTCGCTGCTGCATGCAGTCTGTGTGAGTTTTATAATTGCATTTAATGGGGGAGACAAGGCAAGCTATGTTTACTTCATCTTGCTGGAACTGAACGCTCTTAAATCAATATTTAAGAAGTCCTTATAATACATGGGTACTAATCTCTCCTGGCCCTTGTCTTTAAATTTTTAGAAGTTACATCTTAAACGGAAGTTTTATATTTTATTATAGTCAAATATATCAATCTTTTCCTTTATGGATTAGACATTTGTGTTTTATTTAAGTACTCTTTTTTTAATACTGAGTTCATAAAGATATCCTCACATATATTTTTTCCTCTTATGTCTTCTAAAACTCTTAAAGTTTTCATTTTTTTATTTATTTCTTTTGAACACCTGGAATTGATGTTTTCTAGATGGTGTGAAATAGACATCTGATTTTTTTCCCCAGGTGAATATCCTAGTACCATTTACAAAATAATTCACTCTTTTCCTACTGATGTTTAGGGCCATATCCTCTGTCATACATCAAATTGCCAAAAATATGCAGTTTTCTGGGCTCTTTATTCTATTTTATTGTCTGTTGTCTATTCCTTCTCAGTTATCTTATTGAATTAACTATTAAAGATTTAGAAGAAACTTTGACATCTGGTAGAGCAAGTCATCTCCCTATCTTTTTCAAGATTGTCTTAGCTTTTCTTGACATTTGATCTTTCATGTGAATTTTAGGATAAGCTTGTGAAGTTTTAAGAAAAAAGCTGGTTGGGATTTTCATTGAAATTGCATTAAATTAGTATATTAATTTTGGAATAATTGATATTTTTACAAGCTTGAAACTTCCTGTCTGTAAACATGATATAGCTATCCACTTATTGAAGTCTTCTTCTAGGTCCTTTAATAATAATGTTTAGTAATTTTCTTTGGAAAGCACATCCTTCATTAGATTTATTCCTGGATACAGGATTATTTTTGTTTTGACTATAAATATCATGTATTTTTTTCCTATTAGATTTTCTTGCTGAGCTTTACCATTAGTTTTTATTTTAAAGATTTTATTTATTTATTTTAGAGAGGGGAAGAGGGAAAGAAAGGGAGGGAAACATCAATGTGTGGTTGTCTCTTGCATGCCCCTTACTGGGGACCTGATCCACACAACCCAGGCATGTGCCCTAGATTGGTGGCCCTTTGGCTTACAGTCCAGTACTCAACTCACTGAGCCACACCAGCTAGGGCTAGTTTTAATAGTTTGTCAGTTAATTTTTTTCTATATAGTATCATATTATCTGCAAATAAGGATAGTTTTTCCTTTACCCCCACCTCTTAATTCTTATACATCTTCTTTCTTTTCCTTTTTTTACTCTATTGGCTAGGACCAGTAGTAGTTGAGTAGAAGCAGTGATAATAGGCATCTTTATCTAGTTCTTGGATTCATGGCAATGTTTTTAAGTTTTACTACACAAATGATTTTAACTCTAAGTTTGGTACATGACTTCTGTCAAGTTAAGGACATTGACTTCTGTTCCTATATTTTTTAAGTCATGAGTTTGACTTTTCTTAACTCTTTCTTATAGGAAAGTTAAGACACACACAAAAGTAGGCAACCTTGCATAATAAACCCCTGTCTACTCACTACAGTGCCTCAATGACTGCTAGCTCATGGTCAGTCTTGTTTTATCTGTACCTCTGCTAAATTCTTCCCCTTCTGTGTTACCTGAAGCAAATGCCAGACATTGTTACATTATGTTATCTGTAAATATTTCGGTGTGTATCCCTAAAAGATAAGAATTCTTTTTTAAAAAGGAAAACAACCATCATATCATTATCAAACAAATTTAACAATAATTCCTTCACCTTATTAATTGTACATCCATGTTCGCATATCCAATTTTATGAGTATTGAATTTAACGCATATTTTTCTGAATCCACTGTGTTGCTTAAGTGGGTTTGTCTTCTTTGATCTGTTTAAGTAGTGTACTTTAATTGAGTTTCCAATGTTGAATCATTCCAGCCTTGAATTATTGAGATCAACACAAGTAGGTTATGCTTTATTTGATATATTCATGTCCCTGAATTTAATTTGCTAGTGTTTTATTTAGAAGCTCTGTGTCTATGATAATAAATGAAATTGCTCATAATTTCTTTCTGTGCTCATTGGGTTTTGGTATCAATGTTAAGAATCTTATAAAGTGAGTTGGGTAGCTGAATTTGTTAGGGTAAAAGCTAAGCTCCTATAACAGAAACCTACCCAAATACAGTTGCTTACATAAGATAGAAATGTATTTCTCATCCATAGTCTGGAAATGAATGGTCCAGGCCGGTGGTGCATATCTCCTTCACGTAGTCATTTGGAGACTCTGTGTCTCTGCCAGCTCTAAATCTTCATCTGTACGGCCAAAGGTGGCTCCGCTCTATGTCTGTGTTCCAGCCCATAGGGAGGGAAAATAGAGAAAGTGGAGAACAAGCAATCACCTTTTTAAAAAAAATTATTTATTTATCTTTAGAGAGAGGGGACGAGAGGGAGAAAGAGGAGAGAAACACCAATGTTTGGTTGCCTCTCACATGCCCCACATGGGGGACCTGGCCCACAACCCAGGCATGTGCCCCGACTGGGAATTGAGCCAGCAACCCTTTGGTTCACAAGTCAGCACTCAATCCACTGAGCCACATCAGCCGGGCCACAAGCAATTGCCTTTTAAGTAAGTATTGTGTTTCTTAAAATTTGTATGTTGAAGTCTTAACCCCATTACTTCAGAATGTGATCATATTTGGAAATAGTGTTATTACAGATAAAGTTAGTTAAGATGAAGTAATACTGGAATAAGGTGTGCCTAATCCAGTGTGCCTGGTGTCCTCACAAAGAGGGAAAATTTGGATATAGACACCCCACAGAAAGAATACCATAGCATGAAGACAGAGATCAGCCAAGGAATGCTACAGATTGCCGGCAACTATCGGGAGCTAGGAGAGATGGATGGGAGAGATTTTCCCTCATAACCCTCAGAAGGAACCAACCCTGAGGACATCTTGATATCAGACTCCTAGTCTCCAAAACTGTGAGAATAAATTTCTGCTGCTTAAGTCACCCTGTTTGTGGCACATTAACAGCAGCCCTGGGGAACTAATACAAATGAAAGTAGCACACCATTTCTGCTCATAATTAAAGATGAGAATTTAGTCATATGACCACACCTAGTTGTAAGAGAGGTTGGGAAATGCAGCCCGTAGGTCAGCAACCCTGTGGCCTGCAAAATATCTCATTAGAAGGAGGATTTGGGAGGACAACTGCACAGGAATTGAAAACATTTGTTTAAGAGAATTTATTTGTGCCTTAAAGATGCAAGAAAATGAGTTTCTAAAATTGTTTGCGCCAGATAGCTTTTAGGCTGATAAACCTTGGATTATCAACTCTCTGTTCTGTTTCCCGTTCACGGCAACATTGGTCTCGTTTTTGAGGCCAGCTGTGTGTATTGGGTTATCTTTTTTTTTTTAAAAGATTTTATTTTATTTATTTTCAGAGAGAGGAGAAGGGAGGGAGAAAGAGCAATGTATGGCTGCCTCTCATGTGGCCCTCATTGGGGACCCGGCCCGCAACCCAGGCATGTGCCCCGACTGGGAATCGAACCAGGACCCTCTGGTTCCCAGCCCGCGCTCAATCCACTGAGCCACACCAGCCGGGCTTGGGTTATCTTTTAAAATGTTTTTTATTCATCATGGCTTCGTGGTTGGAATAGAGAACTCAACATTCTTTTTTTTAAAAAAAACTGAGATATAATTGACATATAACATTATATGAATTTCAGGTATACAACATAATGATTTGATAGTTGTATATATTGCAAAATAGTCACCACAGTAAGTTTAGTTGACATTCATCACCATGCACAGTTACAATTTTTTTCCTTTTGGCAAGAATTTTTAAGAATTACTCTCTTGGCAACTTTCAAATATACAATATAGTATTGTTAACTATAGTTGCCATGAAGTACATTACATTTCCAGGACTTATTTATCTTATAACTGGAAGTTTGTACCTTTTGACCCACTTCACCCATTTTTTCTGGCCTCTGGCAACCACTAATCTGTTCTCCAACTCTACGAGTTCAGCTTTTTTAGATTCCACATATAAATGAGATTGGTTTTTGTCTTTCTGTCTGGCTTATTTCACTTAGCATACTTCACTCATTTCACTCAGGGTCCATCCATGTTGTCATGAATGGCATTATTTCCTCCTTTTCATGGCTGAGTAATATTCCATTGGATATATAGAGCATGACTTTGTGTCAGTGTGTCCATTGATGGACACTTAGGCTGCTTCCACAGCTTGGCTACTGTGAATAATGTTTCAATGAACATGTGGGCGCAGCTATCTTTTCGAGAGAGCAATTTTGTTCCCTTAAAGTACCCAGAAGTGGAATTACTGAATCATACACAGTGGTTCTATTTTCAATGTTTTGAGGAACGTCCATACTGTTTTCTATAGTGGCTGCACCACTGACACTACTCCATCTTGACCAGAAGTGCAGTGGACCCGCTCAGGAAACTGTCACCAGTTCCGGCTGGAGACTGGGGACATGGTGGTAGACAGGCTGGGTGGAGCTGATGGTGAGATTTACACACTCACAAACTCAGACTTCGTCCTCTAGATAATGGATGGATGATGAACAACTGAATGCAGGCAAGTAAAATGATTTTGTACATATGCACTTTAGACATACTTCTCTGGCTAAACTGGAGAGGTCAGAATGAAGATGAGCCATGTGAAGCCAGAATTACCAACTGGGAAGAAATATCAATAATCTGGGTGAGACTTGCCAAGGGCCCACAAGGGAAAGTGATAGTGGGGCTGGTGAGATTGTGGAGATAAACGTGGGAGATAAATAGAAAGTGTCAGATTGCATGGATGTCAAAGACGATGTTTAGTTCCTGGAAAACTGGTGGAGGGTGGTGCAAACTCCTGAGGTCACACAAGGAATGCAAGGGAAGGAGCGGGTTTGTGGGAATTCATTTTATTTCACAATTGTGTCAGTGGCTGGCTCTGCATGTTCTCTCCCAAAATTCTGGTCCCATGACTCACCTGACAGAGGCATGTTTTTGAATCCCTGCTTATGAGGCCTTGAACAAGGATGGGCAGAGGAGCAGCTGGGACCGGGCCACCCTCAGGCTGTGGCTCTTTGGAGTGGGCATTCATCAGTGTAGGAAATGCTAGTCCTCAGGGTGTGCGGTGCCCAGGTTCTACCAGCTTGGGTCTCTTTGAGAAAACTAGGGGGTGGGAAGCAGAGAGAGTCAAGTGCATGAGACATAAATAGATATACATAAGGAACGACCGACAGACTAAGAGCAAGGAATTCCAGTCTTTCTTTTCTTCCGGTCAGTTAGATTTCAGTCCTTTACTCCCTGACTAGCAACTTTTGCCTCTAAATGACTTCTATTGGCTGGGATCCAGCCTCCTACTGTAGATCTCCACCCCCCGACCCCCCCCCCCCCGGGGGCAGATAATTAGAGAATTCAATTGCTGAATACAAAGGGGTCTTGGAGTCAGGAGCATAAACTCTACTTCTCCGAGATCGCGTAGAAGATGATCAGGACATCAGCCATGTCTCTTGCTTCTGCTCCTTCCCTTCCACCTACTCTCAATCTCTCCCTGAACGTCTAGTCTCCTCGGCTCCCCAGTTAGCGGGACTGGCGTTGCAGCCCTCCCCCTGCCCAGGCTGTTGCCTGACTTGGTAGCAGCCTGCGCAGGTGGCAGAAGCCCCTCGCCAGAGTCCGGGGCTCCCGGAGGCGTCCGCGCAGACCCTAGAAGTTTACTTTGTGAACGGCTGCGCGCAGGAAGCTGCGAGTGGGGAACAAGCTGAAACATCACTCTCTCTACACCTCGCCCTAAGCTCTGAAGGAAACAGATGTGCCCTGCTGTCGCAATCTTGCTCACACGCTTTTTCTTATTGTGTATTTTAGGCAGAAACAGAATCATCGGATGTTAGGACCTGTGAAATCATAATCCAACCCCTGCCGTCCACACACGAGGCCCAGGGAGGTTAAATCACTTATTCGAGGTCAAGCCAGGAACATTTCACTCGGCTCCCCCTCCCCGGCCCACCCCTGGCTCCCAAAGGGCTGTTGGTGCTGTTTTGAGTGGAGAAACTGACGACCCGCGTGGGGCGGGCTGGCCGCCCCCTGGGCCCTGCGGACAGGCAGTGTCGGCGCCGAGCTTGGGGTCCACACGCCTCTCCGTAGCCGTGAACACGGGACAGGCTGCTCGTTTTCAGCGGGTCTCAGCCCTGCAGGCCCCTGCACCTGGGATTGAAAGAATGAATAGGGACCTTGTTTGGTAGGAATTTCTTTCCTCTGCTGTTTGCTTTGGGTTTTTTCCCTCTCCATTCCTGGCTGCTAACCCAATATTTGGCTTTCTGTGAGCACTAAATATAATTCTTCATTTAACCCCCAGAATCATGGTTTCCTACCTGCTTCCCACGACCGGATCCGCAGCGCGGAATGAAAACAGAACCCAGAGGGCAGGAGGGCTGAGGGGGCAGCGGTTCCGGAGAGGGGAGGAGCAGGGGCGGGAGGGGGGAGCACTCACCCACGCGGGCTATCTCTTAGACAGCTTGAGAGAGGGAGGGGCCCGGGGCGGGAGCGAAGCATTGACTCCTGACCCGGCTCCCTCGCATCCAGGGCCTGGATCCTCTCCTCCCAGCCCCAAAGGAGGCCTGGCCCACAGCACCTCTGCACACGCCAGCATTCCAGGGTCAGGGAATAGTAAGGTCAAACTGGGGCACAGTGAAAACAAACAGAACCTACTCCCTAAGCTCGCCAGCGCTCAGTCCCCGCCTCCACTCCCGGCCTGTAGGCCAGCTGCAGCCCTCTAGGACCGGGGCCTCGGTGCAGCCCGCTCCTTCCGGCTCTCCTCGCCCCGAGCAGCCCCGGCAGCAGCAGGCAGGAGAGCTAACTCGAACCGAGCAGTGGAAAATTCCCCTCCGAGGCCTCCCGGGAGGCGCGGTTCCAGCAGCTGCTATTGAGCACCAGGGCCTGTTAGGCACCTGGCGTGCAGGTCCCCCACCGGCTGAGCTCCCCAGCCAGGGCCGAGGCGCCCGGGCCGGGGAAGGAGAGCCAGGAGCCCTGCTCCCCAGCTCGGTTCGTGCTAGCGCCTGGGAAAACTTCCTCTTACGCCGGACGCGGTTTCCAGATTTGGGAGTCCGTGGCAGTACATTCCGTCTCCCTCTGGTTGAGCAGGAAAACCGGAGACGGCGCTTCCTACCACCTGATTTACCGCCTTGGCGTATTTTTGACACACAAATCACTCTGGAGAGGGAGCTCAGTTATGGCTGCGCAGAGGCGATGCAGGCAGGAGCGCTTCCTGCCGGCGGGGAGGGCGCGCTCGGGTTGCCCCTTCGGCTAAGGACAGGTCGGACCTGGAGATGGTGGAGACCCCTTCCCTGCTGAACCGCTGTCCGCTCCTTCCCGCCCCCACCTCCCGCAACGCGGCGGAGCCCCAGTGGGCCGTGTCGGGGCCTGGGGTCCGCGGTGGACGGCAGGGCAGAGGCAAAAGTTTACGAAGGCCATGCTAACTTTCCTCTGTCCCTTTGTCCCCTTCCGGGCCTGCACCCGCCTTATTTCTTCACGCGTGTCTGTGGAGCACGGCCTGGCGCTGGGCAGTGTGGTAGGAGACAGGACCGCAAAAGCGTCAAACAAGGGCAGAATGTAATTAGTGCCATAAAACAGTTACAGGTAAGGTGGATGCCTGGGATTTAAGATCCCAGAGGGGGGCAGAGAAGGCTTCAACCTGGGATTTAAGGTTTTTCTTGGAAGCGGGCAGAGGAGGTTTCAAGGTAGGTAATAGTAATGATTGTGCCCCGGCCGGGAGACAGATTCTCTCGCTGGATGACCCAATCCCTGATGTGGGTCTATGGGGACTTCCCAAAGGGCCTCGGAGCTAGAACTTTCCTCTCAGTTTTCTCTCCATATCCCTCCCCCAAGGAGAGCCTGCCTAGAACACTCTTTTATTTATTTTTTAAAAGATTTTATTTATTTACTTTTAGAGGAAGGGAAAGGTGGGAGAAAGAGAGGAAGAGAAACATCCATCGGTTGCCTCTCTCATGCCCCCAGCCACAGACTTGGCCCCACAACCCAAGCATATGCCATGATGGGGAATCGAACCTGCAACCTTTTGCTTTTCAGGCCAGCCCTCAATCCACTGAGCCACACCAGCCAGGGCGTGGGCTCATTCTTTGCTCCGGGTGGTCTGCTGCCTGATGCCTGGCTTCCCTGCCACCCCTCCCAGCCCCTGCCCCATCCAGACCATGGGGAGGTCTCCCCTCTGCCTTCCATGGGACATGGTATGGGTACTGTGTCATTCCACTCTCACATCCACAGAGGGCTAATTATGTCCCAGCCACCGACCTGGGTGCCTGGGATGCAAAGATGAAGGAGAAAGAAGATCTGCTACCCTTGAGGATGTCACAGCCCATTAACATTTGGATAGTGCTTTCCAGGTTACAAAGCACTTAGACTTGCTGCACTTGGCGTTCCTCTCCACAGGTCTGGGAGGGGGGAGGACATCATAACTACTCCCAGGAGAGACAGGTGACACAAAGCTCAGGTTCTTAGTTGTTTCCCCACATTCCTGCCATCACCTAGTGGGACTTGCTTTCAAGTCCTACTCTTGTCACAGCGATTCGCCCATAAAAGACCATCCTCACTGGGCTGTTGTAAAGGTCAAATGTGTGACACAGCACACATCTGGCATGTAGGAGGCCTGCTATCAGGTTAGTTTTTCTTTTTTGTGTGTGGGGGATTTAGGAACCTCTTGTATGTTTATGTGAATCTCCCTGAACATTGATTCAGATGGAAATTCCTGCTTCCATCCTTCTCCTCCGGCCTTGATTCTTTTTGAGGGTGGGGGAGGCTGGGATCAGGGGGGAGAAGGCGCAGGGTGCCGCCCACCAGGTGGGAGAGACATCTGGGGCTTTATTAACACAGGAACCGCATCCTTGGCTCATCCCAGTGGGCGGAGGCTGGGGCAAGTTGGTATCCTGTCCCGCCTGCTGGCGGAGGCAGCTTGTGGATTTGGTGACAGATGCCTCTGAGGAGATGAATGAAGCAATTGTGCACTTGGTGTAGAAAAGATCCCAGATAGAGGAGATGTTTTCAATGCCAATAACCCTGAGATGGAGGATTTCACCGAGTCAACAAACAGAGTTACGGGCGCCGGCTTCCCTTTGATGGCCTGTGAGCACTTGCACACCTCCAAAGCGGTTCTCGACACAGACGGACCCTGTCTAAAGGCTTCTATTCTCTCCTTCATTTTAATCACCCCATCTACCTCGTGGAGGGATTCCTAACTCAGATTCTTGGACCACGCAGGCAGCTAACGGAATCTTGGTGGGTGAGGTCCCAAACCAGAAAAATAGTTTTGGCATCGCTCCATAGATGCCCCTCTTGGCTCAGCACTGGTTTTCAGAAACATCCGATGACCAGATTAAAAGAGGTCTTTGCAAAGTTTGGGGGGCTTTATGGGGAGAAGGGTCCTCCTCACTGGCTGAGCAGAGGTGAAGAGGATACCTAAGGGCTGGCTGAGTGTAGACATAGATTTGCAAAATGTTTGCTTGGTGAATATTGGATTTGTAAACATTTCTCTCTGGAAGCTCAAGGTAAGGGTGGGTCGGTCAGAGTGTTGGAGGGCCCAGAGAAATGTGGCCCTGGCTTATCACCAGTGAAGGTCAGGACAAGCAGCATGAGGCCCTCCTTGATGCTGTTGAGAACTGTGTGTGGAAAGCATTTAGCGTGAAGCAGTCCTGGTAGACAGTAGAAAAGCAGCCACAATGGGGCAGGAGTTGGGGCAGAGCTGGCGGCATAGAGGGTGAGATTTAGAAATTGGCAGGGGAGGCAGTGCTGGCCAGGAGACATCTGGTGGGAACTCTGCCTATTCCATCCTGCCTTAAGAAGGTATTCCAAGACCAAGTTTTCTGGTAGTTCCAGAGATTGCTGCGGGATTGCTGTGAGAATGGGTGAACTTGGCAGTGGAGTGGATGCTCCAGCCCTAAGGTTCTTTGGGTGGCACCTTGGTCTATATCAGCCAAGCCAATGCCTTTCATTGACACCACAGCCAGGCAGGCAATAGGATGGCTCTGAGGGGAGAGAAAGCAAGGTCAGAAACAGAAACTGTAATTAAATCTTTTTTTACCCACCCTAACTCCCAGCAGGAATTTATTCTTGGTGCTCAGTGAGGGGGAAGAAAGAGCAGAATATGAGCAAAAAGGCTGCTTTTGACCTTGTGGCCTTCCTGGTGATTGGGTGGAGAAGTTTTTACATTGAAGAAGAGATTTCTTTGAGCATCTTCTGAAAATAGTGACAAGGACCTCTAGTTTGACCCTTTCCAGATTCTACTGCCACTTTGAGGCAGAGAGAAGGCCAAAGCATTGAGCCTTGGCCTTCTCCAGCTAATTCCAGTTGCTGGGTCTTCTTTCCTTGGATCTCAGGTTGAATGTGGACAATATCCTGCAGGGATAACTGGAGTCACCCCACTCGTGTGGGCGGAGGCAGGTGCAGCCACGGTCAGCCAGGGACTTCTGTTTTCCAGATCGGTGGCCTGTGCTTTGGCCGAGGCGGCCTTGGAAACGTGCTCCATCAGCAGCTCCTCCTCTTCCCCTGGAGTCAGACAAGAGTGGGAGCTCCAGGTGTGAGGATGCTGAGTGAGAAAGCAGAGGCAGAAGATTAGCTGTTTTGCCAGCACGCCTTTCCAGTCCTTCCTTCCAGGGGCTGTCGGGAAAAGTGGTCTATTCCTCCTGCCTCGTCCCCCTGTGTGTTCTCCACTCCATCAGCCCCGCAGCCATCTCCTCTTTCCCCCAGATTGGAGCTGGGGCCAAGGAAGCGTGGCCAAGTGTGCAACTTGGTCTGGTCTCCTGCGGAAAGGATTCCAACATCTCCCATTTGACAAAAGCCAAAGGCTACAAGAAATAGAACATGGGGTTCAACTTCTCCGAGCAGGGACTGAAAACACTTCACCTTCAAGAAGAAAAATTGCCAGCCACTCAGGGAGCAGCCTCCACAATGAAGACTTAGGATCCTGTTCGTTTGCTCTGGCTGCTCCTTGGGGCAAAATTCTCTTCCACTTGCATTCTTATAAAAAGAAATCTCCATTTCATTGGGGGCGTCTCCCCCATTTCGTTCCTTCCTCCTGGAACTCACCCCTTCCCTCTCCTCCGCGGCACCTGTGGAGCCAGCTGGAGCCTGAAGCGTTTCCCACATGTGTATATGCAATTTCCTCTCCGCAATTAATAGTCAGTCATCCTGACCGTGGCAACACGTGTGACTTCGCTGGCATCTCAGCCGGGGACGAATGGGCTGGGGAGGGGAGGGGAGTTCTGGCAGAGCCCTAACCCTTGACACTGGCCAGCCCTGCCCTGATGTCCAGGGTGCCTCCCCTCTTCACCCTCCCCCTCCAACCACCCCTCAGTCCTGCTGTCTTGTTCTCTTTAATATGTCCGTCTCTATCCTCCCCTCTCCATCCCTGCCACCGCCACCTTGGCGGAGGCTGCCCAGATTCTCGAAATAGCCTCCACCCACCCCTTGCTCCTTCACAACATCCCCACGCTGAGACCAGAGTGACTTTTCTAAACTTCAGTGTGGCTACGCCATCCCCTACTTGGAGTTCCCGCAGCCTGAACAATGACCTCCAAGTGGTTCAGTGTGACCCTTCTGAAAACTGCTAGGATTTGGCCTTCATCTCTTGCCGTTTGCCGTGGATTCATGCCTTTTCAGAGTGCACTCTCAGCCTTGCCTCCAGATCTGAGGCACACTCCTCCTTCCCAGTGCGTGTGGTGCGCACACTTGTCGGCACACGCACCACCTAATGCCTGTGCATAGTTTAACTCCTTTCAGGGACTGCAATATTTAGGAAGGCTTTCCAGTTGCCCCCCGCTGCCCCAGCCACTACCGTTCCACCTCCTACAAAACACGCTCACTCAATTTAGGTGATCTTTGATCTCCTCTGTGTTACTTTTCATTGTCATTGCCTCCCTAGCACCCATTCTTTCTATTTTTGGTAATATGGCAATTACCCTGTTTTTATTTAAGGAATCTACTTCTCTGTCTATGTGCTTTGTAGAAAATCAACTTCATCTCATGCTCTAAATCTGGGGAAAATGGTTTCAGCATAAGCTAATGAGAACCACAGAAATTGGGTCAGGAGAGGAGATGTGACCAAATCAAGCCAATGAGCTTGGGGAGAATTTTGTCGGTAGTTTCCAGGTAAGAAGTTTCCTTGGTCTCTTCCCTGGACTTGGAGGGGGCAGTGTGAACCCCTGGATTTTTGAACATTGGCATGAGAAGAAAGCTAATCCTGCAGAAGGCAGAGCCAAAAGACAGAAAGGAAGAAACTGAATGCTTAATGATATTGTTGAGCAGCTGAATCAAACTGAACCTGAAGCCAGCTGGCCCTGGATTTCCAAAATTACATGCACCTTTATTATTTCAGCCAGTTTGAATTGCCCTTTTTGGTTAATTAATGCACTCACTCTCTTTTTCCCTTGATTTTTCTTCTATCCTTCGGGTCACTCCTTTAACTTTCTCCAGGTTCCCCCTCCTTTCCCTTTCTATGATATGATGCTGTTCCTTAGGGGTTTATCCTTGTAGTCACTTACAAACTGGATGACCTCAGTGACTTGTTTGACTTGTCTGTCATTGTCTTCCAAATCTATAACACCTTAGGTCCAGACAGGTCTGTCTACAGATTTCCAGCACCTCTTATCTGTTCCACAAACACCTCAAACCAACAAGCTCAGCATTGAACTTTTTATCATTTCTCACAATCCGTTCCTTGTCTGTATTCCCTGCCTTTGTTAATAACACAACTCTCTTCCCTGCTGATCAAGCTGGAAGCTGGATATTATCCTCCTTCTTGCACACCTACCACCGCTCCAGTTAGTCACCACATCTGGTCCAGTCTCCCTCCTTAAATCCATCAAATCTTCCCTTTCTGTCATGTCCCCACCCCATTGCTTTAGTTCAGCTGTCCGTCATCTGTCACCAGGCAGAGGCCACGTCCTTCAGGACAGCGCCCTCCCACTCTGTCCAGCCACTTTCTAACATGTAAATCTGACCATGCCTGGACTCTGCCTGAAGTGGATGGGTTCTACTTTCCCATCTAAGCTCCAGCTCCCAGAATCATTGTTATTTGAGGCCTTCTTTTATTATCATTATTATTATTAAATATTTTATTTATTTATTTTAGAGAGGGGAAGGGAGGGAGAAAGAAAGGGAGAGAAACATCAATGTGTGGTTGCTTCATGTGCTCCCACTACTGGGGACCTGGCCTGCAACCCAGGCATGTGCCCTGACTGGGAATCAAACTGGTGACCCTTTGATTTGCGGGCTGGCACTCAGTCCACTGAGCAACACCAGCTGGGGCTATTCTAGGCCTTCTTCTTCCAGGCCCTCGCCTATGCCCCCTCCCCTATCTTTAGCACTTACCCTCCCTATACCCAATTTTATTTTAAAGATTTTATTTATTTATTTATTTTAGAGAGATGGGAAAGGAGGGAGAAAGAGTAGGTGAGAAACATCAATGTGCAAGAGATATGACCAGTTGCCCCTTGCATACCTCCATTTGGGGACCTGGCCCACAACCCAGGCATGTGCTCTGACCAGAAATCAAACCTTTGACCTTTAGGTTTGCAGGCTGGTGCTCAATCTACTGAGCCACACCAGCCAGGCTCACACCTCTTTTTTTTTTTTTTTTTTTTTTAAGATTTTATTTATTTTTACAGAGAGGGGGAGGGAGGGAGACAGAGAGGGAAAGAAACAGCAATGTATGGTTGCCTCTCACATGGCCCTCACTGGGGACCTGGCCCGCAACCCAGGCATGTGCCCTGACTGGGAATCGAACCGGGACCCTTTGGTTCCCAGCCCGCGCTCAATCCACTGAGCTACACCAGCCGGGGCACCAGGCTCACACCTCTTTAATCAAATTCTTCTTGTTCTTCAAGCTTACATGTTCCCCTTATCTGCTCACTTCTGTGTCCATACTGATCCCTCTCCCAACTTGGGAGACATTGTCATTGTCATTGTGTCAACCTTGATACTCTGAGCTCCTTGAGGGCAAGGACAGGGACCTCCCAGCCCCTCTCATGGTGCCTCACACACAATGGAGGACCTAATCCCAAAGTCTGCTCCTTACCTCCTGTCTCAGGCTGTGAGCTCAGTGAGGAGGAAGGTGTCTGGTATCCTCAGTCCCCAGCAAACCCTTGGCCTTTAGCAAGTGCTCAGTAGATGTCTAGCCGAGCCAAGAAATGAACAAATGAATGAGTGAACCAGGAAGCTTAGCCCCAGGTACCTGCAGCCCCATCCAGCCCTAGGAAGAGCTTCTCCTGTAGGGGAGAACATTGTGACAGATCTAAGGGGGCTGAATGTCCCCCATGGTCCTCTGATGGGAGGCAGCAGCAGGTGTGAAGAGGAACTGAGATGTCTTATCCTCAGCTACAGGCCTATGGAGCAGTTAAGACCACTTTGATCTCTAGAATTCCCAGGAACCTGCCTTTTGCTGCTTTGGGGAGCAGATACAGACAAACTTCCAGGCTGGTAGGGAGCGGAAAGATGCTCTGGCTGCCTTCGCTGCTTTTCCCCGTGTGTCCTTGCACCCTGTCCCCTGTCCCTGCTCCCACTCTTCTAGGCCCAGCTCTAGCTCATATTCCTTATATTCCAGGTTCATTCCAGCTCATGTGCCAGGACCACCGGCACCTGGTCCCTCCCTTCTGGGGGAGGGGAGGCTCCATTTCATTTTTAGGCAGGTCTCGAGGCCTGAGCACCTGATGAATCCACGTGCTTGTGGGAATGTGGGCGTGGGGGAGACTGACGCTGATCAGCTGATCCCAGGGCAGCTGCAGCTGGGGAGAGGGCACCAGCTCTGAACGGGGAGTTCTGAATTATGATGAAAACTACTGATAATAACAAGCACATGATGGGAACTCACCATGATGCCTAATCCTCTTTCCAGCAGGCCCTCTTAATGAGGTCACATGCTGTGGAGCAGGATGGGATTTCCAGGCCCTCATCTCCCCCTCCCGCCCCCTCCTGCCCCCTCCTGCAATAGGCTATATCAGGGACAGGTTTCAGAACAGCTCGGCAGGGTGCTGAGTGGGCCCTGCTGGGCTGACACCAGTGCAGGCCCCGTGCTGGCAGGCAGGGTTCTGACGCTGTGGCAAGTCCCACTCTTCATCCGTGTTCCCACCCAGTGAGGAACTCTGGCACACCCCCTTCATGAAGCCAGGCCGTGCTTTTTGATGGCAGGGGAAGTGAGGGGCATTCAGGGTTCAGGAGAGCAGGGAGCTGGGCAGGAAGGAGCTTAGGACAAGCAGCACTCAGCAAGAGGTGGCTCCGAGGCCACTTGGAGCAGTGTCAGTCTGCTCTGTAGTCACGAGTGACTGTGTGGGGACTTTCCCCGCTGCGGCCGGCCATGGTGCATTCTGCCCAGGCCCATCCTCCGCGGCATTGTGCAGCAAAATCGTGATTATTATTGCTGCCTTCTCCCCTCCCCCTGCCTTCCTCCTCCCTGTCTTCCTTCTGCTATCACCAGGCTCCAAGCACCACCCATTTTTTTCCCTTGGAAGAAAGCTCACAGAATTACCGTTTCTAGGGATATTTGGATTTTATTAGGGCTTCTCAAGGCCAAAAGTCTTTAAGAAATGTGCAAATATCGGTGGAATCTGACAGGCTGTTTTGGAGGAGATTAAGGACCCCCTCTCTTCCTTGCCCTTTCCTTCTTCCTTCTCTCTCTCCTTCCTTCCTTCCTTCCTTCCTTCCTTCCTTCCTTCCTTCATTCCTTCCGGGGCATACTTTGCTTAGGCCTGCACTTGATCCTGTGATACAAATGGGTCTAAGACCCAGCTCTTGCCTTAAAGAAGCCGTCACTCTCACTCCACGCCCAGCTCCCTGCATTAATAAAGTGCTGGTCTTCCCAGAAGAACGAGGTTGGGAGTGAGGTCTCTTTCCTCTCAAGTTGGGCTCTGGATCACACAGAGGCTTCGGTGGGCTCCCTCTGGGGCGGCTCAGGCCTGGTGAACCGGGGGCTCCCAGGCTCAGTTTGCCGGGGGTGAAGGCACCATGAACAGTAGCAGCTTCCTCAGACTGGACCTTGTTACGGCTTCCGTGACAGTAAAAAGATTTGCAGCCGGAGGCCTGGCCCAGGGCCTGTGAGTGGTCAGGAGTGGCTACGTGTGGGGACAGGCCACCACCACACTCCCTGTGCACACCCAGACCTGGGAGGAGGGACTCAGAAGCTTCCAGCTCAGTGCTCTCCTGACCTTGGTGACTTGGAAAAGGCGGGTGGGGGAGGGGGCAAGAAACAGCGTTTGGCCTGCCTCAGGCAGGTTCCCAGAGCTGCTGGGGGCTGTGGCATCTTGTGTTCCGTGGCCCGAATTGGACAGTCCTGCCAGCCCTCCCCATCAAGAACCTGCCCGTCCGGCATCCTGTTCCTGAACCATCTTGCTGGCCACTGATCTGCAGGGCTGGCTATGTAACTTGCAGCACACAAGGAAAACACAGAGCTTCTCACTAAAAAAAGTTTTTTTAGAATCTTAAGATGGTAATAGCAGAGCATTAAGCCACTGTGGGGCCCTTCCAAGTGCCATGGAGCCAGCCTTGGCGGCCCAATATTTGCTTCTTGAAGGGGGATTTGGGGGACATCTCAGAAAACAACTGGAAATGAGAACTTTCAGGCCCTGGTGACAGTGCTGTCTGATACTCTTGAGCCGGAGTGGACCAGCGGCCACCTACTCTAGTTCCCTCATGAAAGGTAGTGTCCTCTCACCTGTGTTTTCTATTGAATTTTCACGTCAGGGGGTAGGGAAGGAGGGATGTGCAGATGTGTGTAGGGGTGTGTGTATATTGGAGGCAGAGGAGCAATCTGAAGAAGGAATAGCGGTATACAATCAGGGTTTGGTTTCCTGTTAACCTCTGCCCCAACGCTGTCCCTCAGAAGGGGGGACACAGCAATGGGTGCAGCCCCTGCTGTTCAGGTGACTCAGGGTTCCAGGGAGTCTTTTTCCCGCTTTCCTCATGCTGACCCTAGTCTTCCACTCCGCTGCCAGGTAGGGAAGACAAACACTGCCCAGAGCCTGGGAGCTCAAGCCGAGAACAGAGATGGAAGTTTAATGGGCTTGTTATCAGGTAGGTGCCTGCTGAGCTGCACGTCCCGCTCCCAAGAAGACAGGATGTGGTGAATAAATTACCTGGCCAGAGCTGCCTTCCTGCTGGGAAGAGAAATGTCTCCAAGCAGGAAGAGGTGGATTTACAGAACAGGAGGGTCACAGGGTACTGGCAGGCACAGTGGCACTGATGTGGGGCAGGAGAGCTGCCCTCCTCTGCATGACTGTCAACCATCCAAGCTGCCAGTGAATCCAGAAATATTTGCCGCGGGCCCTCTGGGTTTCCGGTGCTGTGGGGGATACAGAGGGGTATCCATACTGCCTGCCTCCTAGGAGTCCAAACCCAGTTGGAGATACCGCACCGGCCCCACCTCCCTGGGGGCTGGGGCTGGGAGCTGGGCAGGCCCTGGCACAAGGAATGTGCTGGAGAAAGGCTGGCTGGCTGAATTAAACCGAAACTGGTGGCACACTGTAGCCAGGACAGTAAGCTCTTGGCAGAGTTCAAACAATAAGAATTCAGAATGATGAAAGATAACTTCCATTTGCTTGAGGTGGGGATTTGAGCGGAATCTTTTCTTTGTTTTTTTAATTTATCCTTCCTGCTACTGAGCTGCATCTTGAAGGATTTGAATGTGGGGAGCTGGAGAGAGCAGGGCAGAGATTGAGAACAGCAGTGTTGGAATCAGGGGATGTGGCTCCCCGTGCTGGCTCAGTTTTGAACAGCTGTGTGGCTTTGGGGAGGTTACTTAACTTTTCTGAACTTCATTTTTCCAAATGGACGTGGGGAGAAATAGTACCTGCCTCATAGAATTGCTGTGAGGACTCCCTAAAATATCTCCCAGAAGCACCTAGCAGGGTGCCTGGAATAAAATAGATACTCAAGAAATGGTGGCAGCTTTTCATTAGCTACAGAATCACAAAGCAGAAAAGCACACATGTGGGTGAGGCTTCTGTTTCACTGGGGGGAAATGGGGTTTTTTAGGGGCTAGAAAGCTTTAAATCTTATGACAGGACTGGACTGTACAGGGTCTTGAATGCCGGGTTTGGAAAATAAGTTTTTCTGAGGATAAAAGCTAAGTGACCTTTGGGGTCTCGGAGAGTTATTCCTTTGCTCTAACTGGTTTGGTTAAGTCGTTCTGATGTTGGAAGTAACATACTGTGTACTCTATGTGTGTGTACCGTGTTCTTTCTTCCAAGAAAGTTTAGTTTCAGACATAATAAAGTTTGTCTAAATGTGGAAATAACCATGACATCTTTAGACTGTGTGAGCAAAGAGATTATTAGACATTGGAAGGGGAAACCCTTGGAATCTTAGAATTATAAAAGAGTTGTAATTCAAAGACTTGCCTGGTTTCCGCCTATGGCAAGGCACAAGCCGTCCTGAAAAGATGTGACCTTCCCACCTCTGCCTCCAGGTGGGCAGTGACAGACGGACAGGCAAATGGAGCCCATCACCATTCTCCTGGCTCTTGATACTCAGACGGGAAAGAACTTCTTTAGGTAAGAGTTTCATATTTAGCCTCTTTTCTGCAATGTTATCTAGGAATGTACTTCAAAATAAAAAATTCTCATCTCCTTTGGGCCAGCCTTTCCATTTCTGGGAATTTATCTCAAGGAATGTTCACTGCAGTATTGTTTAGAATGGCAAAAACATGAAAACAGCTTCACTATCCATTAACATGGTGCTGACTAGTAAAACTGAGGGTTTATCTCTTCAATAGAATATTGAGCAGTTATTAAAAATTACGGTGTACATCTATATGTATGGTCATCAAAAGCTATTTGTGACAGAATGTCAAAGGAAAAATCAAGTTTCAGAACAGTATATTTGTGTGATGAGGTTCATGCAAATTATATTAATATTTATATATGCATTAAAAATCAGGAAGGCTGTACACCAACCTGTTATAGTGACAATATTTGGGAAAGACATTATGAGATGCTCAATGTTTACTACAATGTTTTTGTATTATATAAATTTTAATAATATATCACATTCCTCATAAAGAAAAATGTATTTCTAATTTGAAGGAAAAATCCTTGTACCTTTTTTGTGGGCTTGAAAGGGAAAAAATTAGTGAACGCCTTGAAAAGTAGCTAATTGGAGAATAAACAATGTGGAAAAGAGAAGATGTCTCAATAGTTGGCATAATTAAAGTTAGTATCAATTGTAAGGAAAAAAATTATAATTCACTGTAAATTACTTTTGAAGATTATGTCTACCAAACAATCACCAAACAAACAAGTTGCGATTAAAGTGAAACACTTAAAATTCACACAAATGTTCTGAGGACGGTATCTGTTGCTCCTCCCTCATCTACCTCACCTCCCAGGATCCCCTGAGATCAAGTCAGAGTTGAACAGGACATGGGACTCGGGTGGTGTTCGGTGGCCCTGTCTGTCAAGAGGCCAGGACCCCACACTGAACAAAGGAGGGTCCTGAGAAATGTGGTTGCCTCACTCCTTTAGCAGACTTTGTCTCAGCCGTGCGTCAACAGGTAAATATTAGCACATGCCCCAGTGAGCTGAGGAGATAGATCTGAAGGGAAACAAAGGTTCTTGCTCTCAAGGAGCCTGCATCCATCCTCTTCCGGGGCGTGGTCAACAGCTAGTGGTATCAAAGTGGCGGCTCACCTAGCCAACTGTTGACCATCGCATACATTAAGTAATCAAGGGGCGTGGGTGAGGGGGAGGGAATGGCCGAGTGGGCAAGAATATCTATCCTGGAGATGATTACTACTGGGAGGCATACACTCCTTGCTTGAGATGCAGTAGCTATAGTTTCGGAGGTGAACATGAGAACGAGAATGTCGGGTATGAAGTGTGAGGCAGCATTGTGTGGTGACTAAAAGTAGACCTACTTGGGTTTGAATCCTGGCTCTCCTGCTGACCAGCTGAGTGAATCTGGGCAAGGTACTTAATCTCTGTAAGCTCTAATTTCTTCACTTGTTGAGAGAAGGAAGGAGGGAAGGAAGGAAGGAAGGAAGGAGAGAGAGAGAGAGAAAGAAAGAGAGAAAGAAAGAGAGAGAGAAAGAAAGAGAGAAAAGAAGGAAGAGATCATGTGTGAGGGAAGAGAGTGTGAGATCCTGTAAGTAAAGCACTATGCATAAAGTTCGTTCTTATAACAACTTTTTCAGTTAGGTGTTATACCCATTTTACAGAAAATGAAACTAAGTTTAAGCTCTTGTTTCCATATCAGCCTCCCTCCCAACTGCCTCATTACACCTGCCCCAGCTCCGCTAGCTCTCCAGACCTCTTCTCCAATCCTACTCCTCTGTCCTTTGGACATGGTCTTGTCTCATTCACCCTTCTTTCATGTTTTGCATGAAAGACAAGATTGAACTTTCATGTCCTTGAAGAGGGCATAACTGTGAGACTAGAGAGAAGAGTCGGGAGTAGTCACAGAAAAAGAGTGAGAACGGAGAGATGAGTCAGGAGTGATAACATCTAAAAAGGAGAGGAACAATAGCATCTCTGGGACTGAGAGCTCAGGAGAAATGGGCTAAAGGCAATGATTTCTGAATGGGGCAGGAGCCTGGAGAACAAGTTTGAAGAACAAGTTTGAAGAGCTTCCTGTTGCCTGGGCTTGGGAGAGAATGGGCGGGCTGGAAGGAGAGAAGGGAAGTCGGGACTTACAGATCCGTGTGGGAGAGGGAATCATGCACTGAGGGGCACAGTCAACAGACTGATGGGCATAGCCAACAGTTAGAGGCATGGAAGTAAGAGGACATGGCCAGAGTCAAATGACATCATGTCCCTACCACTGCAGGACCCCAGACTCTAGGGCACAGGTGGCAAACACAAGGCCTGCGGGCTGAATCTGCCCCTCCACCTTGTTTTATCTGGCCCGGTACCTTGTTTCTACCTGGTGGCAGTGCCGAGCTCCTTGCCCCGAGTTAAGGAGTAGTTACATTCATACAGTCCTAAAATTACATTTGGCCCTTTGAAGGTAACTGTGAGGCTGATGTGGCCCCTGGGGGAAATGAGTTTGACACCCCTGCGCTAGAGTTACATGGGGATATTTGTATGTGGAATAAGGGGTTTTGAATTTCTCATTTTCTCTTTTTAAACTTGTAAGGATTTAATTTCCACACCTGATTCTTTTATGTTCTCCTGGGTCTTCTGTCACATGTTTATTTTTTCTGATACCATGCACCTTAGGGCCTCTCCAGGAAACGAATACACGAATGTGCTGCTTGTTCATGGATCCACACATCACTTTTTAAAAAGACTCTATTTATTTATTTTTAGAGGGAGGGGAAGAGAGGGAGAGAAACATTGTTTGGTTGTCCCCTGCATGTGCTCCAATTGAGGACTGATCCTGCAACCCAGGCATGTGTCCCAACCAGGAATCGAACCAGTGACTCCTCACTTTGTGGGACAACGCCCAACCAACTGAGCCACACCAGTCAGAGACACACATCATTTTCATTGAAGGAATATGGTGTGGGAAGTCTGCAAACACCTGCTCTGAAGCTGGCCTGCATGTGCTGGGTGAAAACTCCGCTGGAGTAGTTACGTGAAAGGGAAGAATCAGCGTGGCAAAGAGGCCCCTCTGCACCCAGCAGCTGAGGTGGTGGTCAAAGAGGGTAGTTTGAGCCCTTGGTTTGGCTGGAGGAGGGTGGCCATCTCCAGGAAGGTGAAAGCGGGGGCGGTGTGTGTACCCAGGCAAGTGTGGGCATGGGGTTGATGTCAGCTTAGTGTAGAGCTTGGCCTTTACCCCTTCCAACTGTGGGACTGTGAGCCTCCATTTCCTCTTTAAATGGAGGTAACGGAGCAGCTGACCTGTTGTGGTCTGACTGAGTGGATACTCAATAAGCGCTCTTTCTCCTCCTCTTTTGAGGGTTCTCTGAGGCCCATGTATTTATGTGTCAGAACTCTCTTGCCTCCTGATATGCTTGGAAACCAGTGGATAGTTATTCAAACTACAAAGCTTCCAGAGTCCTCCTCTGCCAACTCCTGCTTTCTGACAAGGCCCACCTGCCTAACTTCTGTCTGGCAGGTGAGATGGCAGGCAGCAGATGGGTATGTTATTTTTAGCATCCTGCATAGGATGACGTAAGTGACTTTTAAGACCACATACTTGTGTTGGTGCTTACCAGACATCTGCACACAGATCCAGTGTTCAGAGAAGAAGAAATTTCAATAGGATAGTGCCAGGAAAGGGGCCTCCTGCTGGACTGGGCAGTGCACAGGCGTTCTGTGCTTTGCTGCAGCTGGGCATGCAGGTTGAGGTCCCGTGGAATTTTATTCTTGAAGGTGTCACCTTTTCACACAGCTCTGTAGGTTTGCACGCAGCACCATCCCTCCCTACATTGGGTGTTCTCAGTCTGGTGAATTCCTACCAATCTTCTTACACCTTTTCCTGACACCTTGGGCTGTGTTGGGCACCCCATGGGGGCTGCCACGGCATCTCTGTTACAGACCTTCACACACAGCGCTGTTAACATGCACTATTGTTAACACACACCGTGACTAAATCATCCACCTCTAAAAGCAATCCAGAGACCTGGCGGAGGCCAGGACTCTGCCTGATGCTGATTTGCTGCTCCTGGACATCACACAGTACTTGGCACGTGGTGGCTGTGTTGAATGAACGAATGATATGAATTTGTCAATTTTGTGACATCTTTCCTTGCTCTTGGCTCCCAGGAAGTACTCTTCGATTTTGCATTCCTTTTTTTTTTCTTTTTTAATGAAAATGAATTCAAATTGCTTTTGTTTTAAGAATTTCACAGCTGCTCACGGTAGCCATGGGAGAGCTGGGGAATCAAAAATCAAAAATGAGAATCCCTGTCTGTCATCCTGGAGTTAGGGAGTCAGGCCCAACCTGGGGTCTTCCCGCAGAGCTGAGGTTTCCCTTTGGTATTTGGGCTTCCTTCACCCTGGGCTTGATCACACTGATGGATTTGACTGTCCGGAAGGCAGGGACTGGTATAGACCCTCTTCCCCCCAAACTCTGAGACCGGCATGTATCATGGGGAAGGCCTATCACTATATTCAAGGGGTTGGGTGGAATGGAGTGGTTGGAAAAGTCCTGCTAAGCCTGGGGGCCTCAACTCCGGACACGTGTGACAATTCTGCTCTGGTTGCTGAGTTGAAGGCCATTGTACAGACTCACAGATAAACTGACTTGGTCTCCAGTGCCTCCGAGGGGTCAGGATTCACTGGCATTAGATTTTTAAAGATACTCCAGGGAAGATGCCCGGAGAAACAATGGGCATTTTGAGGGTAAGCTGTGCAGATTACAAGTATGGCAGAGAGAGAGAACATGAGGTCCTAGCTTGGACTCTGAAGGACCCCCTTGGAAAACCTCAGAGCCTGATTTTGAAGAGTCTGGTAATCACTAGGGCACCAGCAGCTGAGGGGCGAGAGCCTGCCTCAAGTCCTGGCCCTGGGTTTTCCTCATTGCATCAACAAAATGAGATACCAGCAGCTCTGAGAATATGCTACTTCAGAGGTTGAAATTATAGACTCGTAGCAGCCAAAACGGCTATTTGCGGTAATAACTATTCTAGCGCACGGTGGAGAAGCCTAGTAAATGTTGCCTTGTTCGAAATCTTCCCCCGATTCCCACCCTATCACCTCCCCGTGCTGAACAGGTTGGGAGGCAGAGTGACTATTTTCTGTTTGTTTGTGTTTCAGAGCCAAGCTGTCTGGAACTACTGTCTGGGAGAAGGCTCTTCCCCATCCAGCCAGTGTACCCAGCAATCAGGAGCCATTGCCCGGCCCAGGGCTGCCTGGATAAACATTTATAAGATTCGGAGGGATCATTAGCGGAGGGCAGAGGATGTCTTTGTTTGAACCTCCAACAGTCACCGTAAGTCCAAATCTGAGCTCACTCATTGCCCCTGAGCTCTTAGGAATTCAAATGATGCAGTGGGAAGGAGAGAGAACAATTCAAATCAGAGGTCCTCAACCTTGTCTGCACCTTAGAATCACCAAGGAACTTCAACAGTCCAGATGTCCAGGCTGTAGTCCAGAGGGTTAAATCGGAAACTCTGGGGGAGGGGGCCACACATCTGTATTTTTAAAGCTCCCCAGGTGATTCTGACATGCAGTCCAGGTTGAGAACCTCTGGCTTAAATGGCTCTTGGGGTTCCTGCCAGCCAGGGAAGACTCTTTTATTTTCGTGTGTGTGGGGAGGGGCGTGGGGGCAGGGGAGTTGGTTCCCTGTGTTTTTCCTATGATGAGTATGCCTCCATGTGGAGTGTGGCTCTGGAGTTAAAGATCAGGTACAACAAAGCCCTCAAACTTCACTTATTTCAATCAGAGGATGGGGACTTAATGGGTAATCGAAGGGATTTTTCAAGTAAAATGTTGACCAAATAGACTTTACTTATGTCCAGACTTTCAAACCTAAGCCCTAAATGACTCCTCTGCATTCCATTTCTCAGAGGACAGTTAACCATTCACCAGGGGCCCTGCCAGAAATTCAGGTATTGTCTTTACCTTCTTACATACCCGCAGCTCCTATGTGGTCTCCACGTCTCAGAGATGCTACTTCCCAATCTTCCTCTGTGCCCTCTGGCCCAGCTTTGGGTCAGTCTTTCACCTCCCATCTATTCACATCACGTCCTAGCCGGCCCCCCTGTTTCTAGTCGCATTCCCCTCTGCTCCATTGTCTGCCTGCTCTCAGAGCCAACAATCCAGACACAAACTGCCCATGTAGCCCTCTGCTTAAAACCCATCAGCAGCTCCTTGTTGCTTTCAAATAAGGCTTAAATGTCTTGGCGTTGCCTTCAACGTCTTATTGCCAACACATTCCCAGCCTCAGTTCCCATCACGCCACCTCAAGGACCCTACACTTCATCACACAGAACTTTGTTTTTTCATGAGCCTTCGCTTAGGCTGTTCCCTCTGCCAGTATTCCTTTCCCTCTCCTGCCAGACTCCTTCTTACCTGTCTCTTAACAGCCAGCCCACGGGTCCAACCCTCTCCAGCCCCCAGGCTACCTCAGGTGCCCGTTCGCCATGCCTCTCCTCTGTGTGCCTCACTCAGGGGAAGCCCTTTCAAACCCTAGCGCGTACACTATATCCTTGTGTTTCTCTCCACTAGACTGTGAGCTCCTTGGGGGCAGAAGGCGGGTCTTTCTCTTCTTTGCATCCTCGGTGCCTACTTGGTCCTTGGACTAAAGGAGGCCTTTGTGTTCAAAGCTTGAACTTGCTTCGGTACATCCCGCCTTGTTCCCCTCCGGCTGATTTGAGCCCTGGCTCGGATTCACTTGGCCTCTGCAAAACCCTGAGACAGGGAGAGTGTGGCTTGGGCCCCTTCCATCTTTCTATTCTGTAGTTGCTTCTCTTTTCTTCAAGGCTTCTCTTAACTGTTCCCAGCTCCCTCATCTCAAACTCTTTCTCTCTCTATCAAAGTATGCCCTCAGAATATTGCTCTGAGACGCAAATAACTGCGGTTACCTTTCCCCTGTGTATTATTATTTTGACAGGAAAAAAAGGCAAAGGAATGAATTTCTAACTGTGGAATTATCTGGCCATAGCAGAAGCCAGAGGAAAAAAGTGAGGGCAAGAACAGCCTTCTATGGAAACTTTCTTCAAAGACTGTCATGCATTCTCTTTTACCAGAGTACAGATTGGAAAAGGGTGATGTTTACCCATCTTCTGCGGCAGGAAGAAGAAACAAAAGAGGAACTATTCTTCAAGCTTGGTTTTTCTTTTAGCTCACACCTCCCTGTGGGGACTCTGCACAGGGACAGTGTGTCCCAGGGCTTGCAGAAGGTGTGGGTCATGACAATTATATCTGTCCATGGAAGTGACACAGAAAAAGGCAAGAAATGATGAAGAATGGAATCAAAACCTGAGAACAGGAAGGCACCAATCAGGCCCCAGCTGGAGGGTGCTGGAGGCAGAGCAGAAGCAAGACAGTTGTCATCAGGGAGCAGAGTAAAAAGAGGGGAGTACATGGGAGGCAGGGACTGCTCATGACCTAGACCGCCAACACTGAGCAGCCTGGGATGTGCTTTTTCGGCAGGTGGGCCCTGGCAGAGTGAGCTGGATGGCTGGGTGGGACCATGTTCTGGGCAGGAGCCAGACTCTCAGTCTACAGGTGAGCCACGGCAGACTTCTGCTTCCTCAGTCTTGGGCTGAGATGTGATCTGTGCCCTCAGAGTCTGTGACCCTGTGACTCTGTGACATGGAGACCATCTGCAGTGAGTAGCTTGATGCCACCATGGATCGAGTACTTCCTGAGATACCAGCCACTGTGCAGGCTTCTGGAAGTCAGGGCCTGCTCACTCTTTCCCTGTACAGAAGTGCAAATATGCAGAGTTCACCTTCACATTTGTGGCCAGCACTCAGTGGTCTTTGGGTGAAGTCGCCGAGGTGCTTATTCTTGCTACGTGGCCCATCGTTCAGAAGTTTTTGTGGCCACTGGGCAGAGTGCCCAGCTTTGGCCACTCCTTGAGGAATGCTCATACTTACTTGATTCCCACTTGCAGCTGCAGTTCCCTCCGCCAGAGGCAGGAGACTTAGTGTGGCAAACAGGCGGAGCAGACGGCAGCTGCTCAGCTTCAAGGACTCCACAGAGACTTCTCATTCTCCTTCCCCCATATTCTCCTAGCCTTCACTCACACCCCTAACTCCTTATTAGCATTTCACCCCTTGGTCTCAAGACACTATCTCTTGTGAAGATGCAAAAAGCCTAACATCGTCTTCAGTCACTGAGCTCCCATCTCCCCTTGCCAGATCCTGACTGGGGTGTTTCTGTCAAAGGGGCGGGAGAGGGAGGATGGGGTGGGCTGGGCGATGGGCAGCACTGTACGAAGGGGGAGCAGTGGCGACAGGGCACGTGGGGACACTGTGAAGACCAAATGCACCTACTTTGCAGTCAGCCTCCAGCTGCAATGATCATGGTTTCCAGAACCCAGCCGGCACGCTGGGGCCAATGAGAGATTTTTGTACCAATTCCAAATGTGGGGATAGTTTTGAAATTGCTGTTTGGACACTGAAATGTCATAATTTCCAGGCCATTTGGAGGGTTTACAGAGTCATTGGACACTGGAACTGTCCTAGAAAATCTAGGATGTCCAGTGGCCGTCCTGGTGGCAGTGAGGGACGGTGGTCTCACTGGTGACTGCCACGTGCTGACCTCTGTCTAATCCCTTATTCCATAAGCATAAAGGATGGGGTGAATATGCCCCCCACCAAGGTCCTGTCTGTCCTCTTGGCATAGGCTCTGTCTCAGCCCTAACAAGAACCATTATTGCCCCAAGAGTTCGGTGACATGGGAGAGAATCCAGAAGGTTCTCTGTTGTCTTGAGGTCTAATCATGGCTTTTTCTTCTGTGGAAAAGAAAAGAAGAAAAGAGGGAGTGGAGGGAAAAAGGACTGGGTGGGGCAAGAAACCACCAAAACACAAAGAGAATGGGAACACGCCAACCAAAATCCCTCTAAACTTCTTGGAGGAGACCACGAGGGTCTGATCTTCAAGCAAGCAGCGTGGAGGCCAGCATGAAGCCTGCTTCCCATTTCATGGGTGGGGGAAAGACGGGGATTCTCTAGCCCTCTGATGGGGAAAGGAGTCGAGTAGAATACAGGGTATCCTGCAGCATTGTGAAAAGCTCCAGGCTTCTATCGAAATCCTTTTTACCGTTGGAGGCCCAGGGAAAAGTCTACATACTCCCTCACTCCCTCAGTGACAGATCCCGTCGCTTCACAAAGAAAATTATCTCGTGTGTTAGTCTCAGGCTTGTTGGCAAGACCTGGGTCTTGTCCACTTTTCTTCTCTGCCCTGGTGCCCAGCGGTGCTGCGTGGAGCCGGTGCCCAGTACCCTCAGCCAGAGCCTCACTGGCTTCTCTTCGGCTACAAGCCGTGCTTGGGGAGCTCTGAGGGACTGCCGCAGTATGGCCCGAGCTTCCCTTCGGAGCACAGAGGCTGCGGGATTGCAATCAGGTGGGAGCCGTGCTGTCGGGTCCACCTGTGCTTCTGTGTGACCTTGCAGAGCCACCTTGTCTCTTGGCCTTGCCCCCACCTTGCCCCCATGGCGTCCCGTGTTGTACATGGGCTCTCCTGTCTGTGCACAGAATGCTCTAGATTCGGGGACGGAGCATAGTCTGTCCAGGTGCAAGTGATTGCCACTCCCCCACTTCAGACATCCTCCCTTTTTCCTTTTAAGTCGTCTTTGAAATTAAACTAACAAAGAATGTTTGCACAGAGATTTCCCCCAAGGCCATCTTTTAATACACCTGGTAATCAGCACTGGCTTTCAAAAGTTTGGCTATTATTGCCTAAAATTATTACATCATTTGTCTAAAATGCTTTTGTGAATGTTTCAATAGATTTTTAAAAAAATATTTGCTAACGAGGCTATTGTTCTCCCATTTTATCTGAGAGACAGAGGTCCCTCACTGTCACAGGTTATTAAGTGGTAGAGCACTTCCTGAACCGTCTTCCACACTTTTTTTTTCCTTGAGGGTCTAAAGATGTTTTCCATATCCAGAGACTTGTTTGGCATCGAGGATGAAATTGAGGCACCGAGGATGCAGGGATCAGGCCCGGACCAGGGAGAAAGACTGCACCTCCTAACTCTCCCTTTGCTTTTTATAAAAGTGCTTTTGGAAAAATTATCATGGAAGAGTGATTTATCTTTATCTGACCTTCTCTGTTCTAAAAATGTTCTCTTCACCCACCATACACCATCCTTCTAGAGGATATTTAGTGATTGGTAGGCTTGTTAACGTTTGACCTAGTATTTTTCATTCTTCCCCTTTTTTTTTTCTTTTCTCCTTTGGGAGAATTAACTCTCCTCCATAGGACCCGTTGTGACGGTAAATCCGATGCCCACCTCCCCCTGGCCAAGGGGCAGGAGCGTGAGCTCTGCTAAGCCACCTGGATGCCGGTGCTTGGATTTATTGCTACTATTTTAACATTTTCATAGAACTCTTATTTCACTGGATTATTTGATATATTCTTAGTGTTGCCAAATTTAGCAAATAAAAATATAACACACCCAGTTAAATTTGAATTTTAGATAAGCAATATTTTTTAAGTCTAAGCATATTCTTAATATTGCATGGGATATACTTATACTACAAAGGTATTCGTTGTTTGTCTGAAATTCAAATTTCTTTGGGCATCCTGTATTTTATCTGCCAATCCTCTCAGTACGCTGAGATGCACCCACTCCTGGGAAAAATGTAGTTGTCGGTCCAGCAGTTGAATGGAGCCAGAGCGACAAAATGTTGTCACCGTAGTTTTCCTGTAGGCAGACATTGGGCGGGAGCAGGGTCTACGTGGAGATACAGCCTCTCCGAGCGGCTAGACAGGCAAATTCAGATCAAAACAGTGTCCCTTCTGTCTATGAAGAGGGAGGTCAAAAACTCTGATCAAGCTTCACAGCCAGAAGTGGAAATAATATAGACATTTAGAGATGTGTTCCTGGATATGAGGCAAGGGATCTTAAAAAGCAAAGGACCATTAGGTGCTAATTAAAACACTGATCATTGGGCCAGGACATCATGAATTTTCTGTTTTAAGGCAGTGGTGAACGGAGCTGGAGGAAATTCAGCAGAGACTTAAGAAGGGAGAAGCTCTGAAGAGAGAGGACCAGGGGCAGACGGACGGTGCTAGGGCAGGCTGGCCAGACTCTGGGAAAAGCCAGAGATGAAGGCCTTTGGCTGCAGGGGCCTCAGCCAGCATCTTCAGGGAGCTGGGAGCCTCCTGCAAGGCCTGTCACAGGCGGGGGGCTGGCCAATTGGTCCGCAGGCGGGGCCCCAGCATTGCCTGGCGGACGTTCTCTGCAGGTGAGATTTGACGCACTGGCACGAAGCTATCCAACAGGCATGCATGTGGACCCCTCAGCTGGCAGGCCGTTCATTACCCCACCACAGGGCCAGAGCACACTGAATTCACAGGAGTGTCAGTAAGTCCTGTAATCAATCGTCTTGTGAAGGCCACGATTGTAGTGCACTATGTATTTATTTGGGAGGTTAAATGTGCCTGTTTGCTTACTGTAAACCTTCATAACAAGCCCCTCTTTTGGAGATATTTTCAAAACCTCAAAGAAGCCCAGACCTACCTTGACTTCCAGGAAGGCCTACCATCTAGGGCAGCGATTTTCAACCAGTGTGCTGCAAGAATTTTCAAAACATGCAGTATCTGAGTAGTTAGTCAGGGCCACTGACCTCTTTTCCCTTAGACTGTCAAATGAAAATGACAACAGCCAACACAACAATAGCTGTCCTGTGTGAATGCATCAAAATTGTACCTTTCTTTCATCAAATGGGCAAAAACCATATTTTTTGGTGTGCCGCAGGATTTTAATAGTTGATGCGTGCTATGAGGTGAAAAAGGTTGACCATCGCTGGACTAGAAGACTGGTAGGGAAAAGAATCAGAGTCGTGTGGCAGAGTGGAGAAAGGCCCGGTGAGTAGCCACAGTCCAGAGCAGCGGTTCTCATAGTGGGGTCCCTGGACCAGTAGCATCGGTGTCACCTGGGAACTTGTTAGACATGCAAATTCTTGGGCTCGTCCCAGAGCTCGTTAATTAGAAACTCTGGGAATGGAGCCCAGCAATCCATGTTTTAACAAGTCCTCTTGGTAATTCTGATCCTAAAGTTTGAAACCTCTCTGGTCTGTAGGAAAGTAACGCCAAGGTTCAAATAACTGAGGTGAAGGCAGAGCCAAGGGATTGGAGGAGGGTCAGTGGAATCTGAGCCGAATCAGAGACTGGAGGTTCTGGGAAACTGCTCTGAACACTCGTGACTATTTTCAGCCAGGCTTTATCTTCTGCAGGTGCAGCCTGCGGATGGGTTGGGCTGACTTAAAGGGCCAGACGCAAAGTGGCTAGGTACGGAAGTATTGTGCAGGTATTTTTGCTGGTCATTCTGACTCTTTTGGATTGATGACTTGTGGTCTGTCATCGTTTCCGCATTCAAAAGGGTTAAGTCATGTCAGTACGTTTCTGAGCTATTTTGCCTGGCTTGAATGTAGTGTTATAGAACCAGAATTTTGCCATTGGATGAGGCCTCCTAGGTTAGAGTCTAGCTCCCTTCTCCAAAAGCAGAAGTCAACTCTGCAGTATTACAGATGAGAAGTCAGTGATTGCTAGATGGATGCCTTCCTTCGGATGGCCCAAAGCACCTATCACCTTGCATGTAGTGAGCACTCATACACACTAAGTGAAACACTAATGTCTCACCGAACAGACGTTTGACCCTCCAGTTCTACACTACTGCCTAGAGCAGCACAGGGCATGGGCACTCCCGCTTTTATTTGGAGAGGCGCACTGCTTCCCACAGTCTCTTCTCCAGGAGAAATGTTTCCTTAGTTTCTTCCAAAGTTCCTAGTACCAGTTAGCTTTAGAGACCCAAAGACTACAAGTAAAATGAGTGAGGAGCAGAGATATGAAAGAAGGGTCCAGGGAGCCAAATTGTGCACAAAACCAGAAGGGTTAGGCGGGGATATAGAAGGGAGCGGGTAGGGGTCAGGGTAAGCGAGGGGCTGCCAAAGCCCATGGGTGCTGGGGAATTCTTTTCCTGTAGGCCTGTGTGTCTCTCCAAAGCCAGAAGGATCAGGGTAGGGGTCGAACAGAACTAGCCAGGCTCAGGTTGAAATTACGGTCACTAAAACCCCAGGTCTTTTGTCCATAAATTGCTGCCAAGCCAGGGCACAGCAATCCTGTGCTGCACAATTGGTATTTTGGACCTCCCTTCAGGGCTTTACCTAATCCTTATTAAATTTAATCTTGTTTATTCTAATCAGTCGAAACCATTGGAAACTCATTTCTGGAATGTGTTTTCTGTCTCTTTCAACTTTGTGTCATACATCAAATTTATAGGACTTTGATCTCAGTGTCTACATTGTTGACAAAATGGTCACCCATTAGAGACTGCCTTTCAAACTGAGCCTATATTAACCATCACAATTGGCTATGACTGTCCAGCCAGCTGTCTACCTGCTGATTCATTTGTTCACGGGTAAAATGCTCTTCTGGTGATGATGGTATTTTGTTCTGATGGTGCTGGGAGGAGAAGGGCTGTGATAGAAATGTCTGTGGTCAGTGCCTCCTGTATCCACAGTCCTTTCTAAGGAACTTGTCTTGCTTGAGACAGCAGTAGGCTACAGTATTTTATACCATGAGACCCCATTCCTCCTCTAGCTACTTCTGATTGGATTTGGCTCAAAAGCAGCCAATTTGTGGGCTGCCTATGGCCCAGGAGGCTGGTCTAATCAAATATCAACCCCCTCAATAAAAAAATATCAATCCAAGGGATCTGAGTTAAGAAAGGTGGAGAGGCCATGTATTTAATGAGAGGCGCTGAGGGTGGAGTATTGTCCAGAGAGGCAACAACATTATATTTTTGAATTATTTTTTAAAGACCTTATTTATTTATTTTTAGAGAGAGGGGGAGGGAGGGAGAAAGAGAGGGAAACATTGATGTGAGAGAGAAACATCGATCGGTTGCCTCTCATATATGCCCTGACCTGGGACCAAGGCATGTACCCTAACCAGGACTTGAACTGGTGACCTTTTGCTTTGCAGAATGACGCCCAACCAAATGAGCCACACTGATTAGGGCGGTGACTGCATTATTAATATGGGATTTACAAAGCACCTGAATAAGCAAACTATGAGGAAGCAACTATGACAAGGGTCAGGCTTTAATTTGTCAGTAGGATGAACTATTATAATTTAGGAAATCTTTTGCTACAGAACGCCTACAAATCTTGGATATGATATAACAAATAGCCTTTAAATACATAGCTTAGGTTATAAAAAAGTAAAAGAAATTCCCAGGGTCAAAAATAACCAACTGAACACAAGACTGGTAAGTATGTGACCAAAGACTGTGGCCACTCTGCGGGGAGGGTGGCTTGTTATTGGCTGGGGATTGGGTCTGAACCTCCTTGGAGACAAAACCGTGGGCCTGCCTCAGGCAGAGGGGTTGGAACTGAAATTCTTGCCCAAAACTAGGATCATTTACAGGTTACATGCTCAATGAAATAATGGATTAAAAAAATATCCACTCAAGAGCAGTAGGAGCCAGCAAGGACACATTGTCTGCTTTGGCTTGGGTTTGGGTGGGAAAAAGTACCCCTTGAGACTTTGTAGTCACAGCCTGTCCCTTGCCCAAGTTTGGTTCTAACTTACGCTGTTAGGTGGTCCAGGAATCCTCAAGCTAAAACATTCACGTTCAAGTGACCCATGGCTGATGATGCCTCTGGGGAGACTGACCAAGTAAACAAAATCCCACTGGAAGGACACACCCTGATTCCAGGCTTTGCAGGACTCCCACAATGGAGTTCTGCTGAGTATGGGCTCAAAATTAAAAATTCATGAGCAAGCAATCTATCACAAGTGTGGGTCCATGGACATGACTAAGAATTTTGGAAAATGTAACTATTAGATAAGAATTATTAAAATATATGCTTAAAATAATCAAAGACAAGTGAAGTAACAAAAATGCAAGAAAAGATAGTAAGCATGTGAAATGAAAGATATAAGCACTGAAATTAAAACATAATAATTATAGGAAACAGCAAATTTATATAGAACAAGAGAATAAATAAACTGGCAGCTAGAGCTGAGGAAATTGTCCAGAATTCATCACAAAGTGTTAGATATATAAGTAGACAACAAGAGACATGGGAGAGGAAGTAAAAAGTTTTCATATATATCAAACAGAAGTTTCAGAAAGAAAAATAAAAAAGTGAGGGAGAGTCAGAATTTAAAGGGGAAGTGCCTAATAATTTTCCAGAGTTGATGAGAGATGAATCATAGATTTTCAAATCACATGGATTTCAGGCAGAATAAATTAAACTAAACCCACAGCTAGACAAAATGTGGTAAAAATACAGAATGTCAGAGATTAAAAGCAAGTCTTAAAAGCAACAGAGCAATCCTCACATATACACAACACTCCCCCAGCAATTAGACTATTACAAGATTTCTCTACAGTAATAATAGAAATCTGAAAATCACATAGTAAAATTTCAGAATGCTGGTAAACATTTTATACCTGGCTAACTATCATTCAAAAATAGGGCAAAATAAAAACTTTCAAAACAAAGACGGAAAGATGCACTCACTAAAACAATTAGAAGATACACTTAAGAAAGAGTACAATAAAAAATACAAGGAATAATTAAGGTGCAAGAAGAAATTATGAACAAAGAAATTAGTAAACATGTATATAATTTTTAAGAAGCCTTGATTATATAAAACAATAATGATGATAAATAATTTGGAGGGTATAACAAGAGGTAGGTACTAAACACCCCTATAAAACATGGGCAGAGATGATAGGAGTTTGAATGTTAAAATCCTAGTACTATTTAGGAAGAGGATAAAGATATCGATGAAGGCAAATATGTATGCAGAGAACAGACTAACTTTTCCTTCAAGAAAGGACCAGCCCTGGCTGGTGTGGCTCAGTGGATTGAGCACTGGCCTGAGAACTGAAAGAAAGAATTTGGTACTCAGTTGGGAGGGTTGAGATATTATTTCTCACCTGTGAGAGTGGCAAAAACCCAAAAGTCTGATTTTCAGTTTCGGAAAAGGAAAGGTGTGAGGAAATAGGCACTCTGATGTATTACTTGTGAGACTGTAAATTAGTATGAGCTCTATGGAAGATGATTGGCAATATCTATCAAAATAGCACATCCTGGAAGTTCTGGTCAAGATGGAGGTGTAGGCAAACACGGCTTGTCTCCTCACACAACCATAGCAAAAATTACAACTAAAGTACAAAACAACTATCCCTAGAATCATCAGAAAATTGAGCTGTATGGAAGTCTGACAACCAAAGAATTAAAGAAGCCACATTCATCAAGAAGGGTAGCAGGGGCAGAGACACAGAGACATGGAGCAGGTGACCCCACATCTATGCGTGGTGGATAAAAAGCAGGAGGGATACCTTGGGAACGAGGGAGCCCAACCCCACACCAGACCACCCAGCCCAGGGTTCCAGTGCCAGGAAGATAAGTCCCCATAACTTCTGGCTGTAAAAACCAGTGAGGGTTGGGGCAGAGGAAGAAACTGTAGGATTCTCAGGTGTCTTCTCTTAAAGACTTGAAATGGACTTAGGACTTATGACAATTCATTCCTTCTGGGCTCCAACACTGGGGCAGCAGCTGGAAGGGCACCAGTGGCTCATGGGAAAAAACTGAAGTGTCTGGTATCAGGGCGAGTGCCAGGGGACTGTTCCCTCCTGAACCCCGCCCCCCCCAGAGGCCAGGCAGTGACCGTAGTCCCTTTCCTGAGCCTTCCCTCACATGGGGTCACAGAGTAGAGACACCATATCAGAGACTCCATCAGCCTGGTTCACACAGGCTGCCCCACCGTGGTGAGTACCTAAGGCTTTGCCCCATCCAACTTACTGATGTACTTTTCTACATTAGGCCACACTACTAAGACAGGAAGTCAAAGCAGCTCTACCTTATACATAGAAACAAACGCAGGGAAGCTGCCAAAATGAGGAGACAAAGAAATATGGCCCAAATGAAAGAACAGAACAAAACTCCAGAAAAAGAACTAAACAAAATGGAGATAAGCAATCTATCAGATGCAGAGTTCAAAACATAGCTTGTTGGGTTGCTCAAAGAACTCACTGGGTACTTTGATAACATAAAAAAGACCCAGACATAAATGAAGTTTACACTAAGTGAAATAAAGAAATATTTACAGGGAATCAGCAGTGGAGTGGATGATGCTGAGAATCAAATCAATGATTTGGAACATAAGGAAGGAAAAAACATCCAATTAGAACAGCAAGAAGAACAAAGAATAAAAAAATGAGGATAGGCTAAGAAGACTCTGGGACAACTTCAAATGTACCAATATCTGAATCATAGGGATCCCAGGAGAAGAGAAAGAGCAAGAAATTGAACACTTTTTTTGAAAAATAATGAAAGAAAACTTCTTTAATTTGGTGAAGGAAATAGACATACAAGTCCAGGAAGCACAGAGAGTCCCAAACAAGATGGATGCAAAAAGGACCACACCAAAGCAAGCCAAATTGAAATGCCAAAGTTTAAAGATAAGGAGAGAATCTTAAAAGCAGCAAGAGAAAAGCAGAGAGCTACCTACAAAGGAGTTCCCCTAAGACTGTCAGCTGATTTCTCAAAAGTAACTTTGCAGGCTAGAGGGGACTGGCAAGAAGTACATTCAAAGTGATGAAAAGCAAGGACCTACATGCAAGACTATTCTATCCAGCAAAGCTATCATTTAGAATCGAAGGGCAGATAAAATTCTTCCCAGACAAAGTAAAGCTAAAGGAGTTCATCACCAAGCCCTAATTATATGAAATGTTAAATGGGCTTATTTAAAAAAAAGAAGAAGATCAAAACTATGAACACTAAAGTTGCAATAAATTCACAACTATCAACAATTGAATCTAAAAAACATACTAAGCAAACCACCAGAACAGGAACAGAATCATAGATATGGAGGTCATTCGAAGGGTTATCACTTTAGAGGGGGAAGAGGGAGAATGGGGGAAAATGTTCACGGATTAAGAAGTACAAATTGGTAGGCTCCGAATAGACAGAAGGATGTTGAGAACAGTATAGAAAATGGAGAAGCCAAAGAACTTACATGTGTGACCCATGGACATGAACTAAGATGGGGGGGTTGCTGAGGGAATGGGTGGTATGGGGTGGAGGGAGGCAAAGGAGGAAAAATTGGGACAACTGTAATAGCATAATCAATAAAATACATATTTTAAAAAAGAAAAATAGTACATCCCCTTTGACCCAGCAATATTTCTTCTTGGAACATATCCTATAGAGATACTAACTTAGACATGTAAAGATATATATATGCTGCATATATCAAAGACATGTTAATTGCAGCATTGTTTATAATGACAGAACATAGGAAACAACAGATGTATCAATTCCCTAGTTCTGTGTAACAAACTATTCCAAAATTAATGGCATTAATAACCATGTATTTTTATTTTTATTTTTTAAATTCTCACACAAGGATATGTTTATTGAAGATACATACATATATACATATGTGTGTGTGTGTATATTTTTATATATATATATAGAGAGAGAGAGAGAGAGAGAAAGAGAGACATTAATGAGAGAAATATTGATTGGTTGGCTACCAATGTGCCCGGACTAGGGATCGAACCACAACCTAGGTAGGTGTCCTGACAGGGAATCGAACCTGCAACCTTTTGGTGTATGGGACGATGCTCCAACCAGATGAGCACCCAGCCAGGGCACTTTCATAATCATTTATTGTTACTCTTCAGTGTGCAGATCAGCTGAGTGGCTCTGTTGTGTCCCCTGGGCTCCCTTGAACAACGCTGGTCCCCTGCAGGGAAGTGAGGAACCTCTGCAGCTGGGGACAGCTGGCTGTGGGCTGGGGCGACAGGAGAACTGGGCACATGCCTTTCACTACCCAACAAGCTAGCCTGGACTGGTTCACTCGGTGATAGCAGGTCCCCAAAACCAAGTTCAAGTGTGCATAGCATCTTGTGTCCTGGTTTTGGAACCAGCTTGGTGTCATTTCTGCGGCATTAAATTGGCTAAAGCAGGCCACCAGGCCAGCCAATCTGAGGAACTCAAATCATGTTGCCAAGGAGCATAAATACAGGGAGGAGCAAAGGACTGTGGCCATTCTGGGGTCTGGAACAAACACAAACATCCATCAAATAGAGTCTAGTTAAAACAAACAAAAATAAACCAAAGCGAATGAGAAAACAGCAATACAGCGTAATTGTACCCAGTCATTTAAAAGGATAAGACGAACGTGAATGTACTAAGGCGGAAAGTTCTTCAAGCGTTACTGTTAAATGAAAATGAAAGCCACAGCACTGTCTTTGTAGTGTTCTACTTCTGGTAAATATTTTAAAATGGATACCAACTTTTTTTGTAATATGCATAAATCTGTGAACGGATACAGAAGTGGTGGCCTTGGAAGAGGGAAAAGTTAGAGACTGGATCATGAATGGGAAGAAGTTACATTTCACTATGTATTACTTTGTATTAATTTTTTCTTTAATTTCAAGTTGTCATACAATAAACCTCACTTATTTTTCCTTTTGCTGTTTGGTACTATGCATTTTGACATGTGCAAAATTTGTGTAACCACTACCGTAGTTAAGATACAGAGTAGCTTTATCACCCCCCAAAATCTCCCTTGTGCTATTCCTTTGTATGTCATGCCTTCTCCCACGTCTAGCCCCTGGCAACCACTGATCTGTTCTGTGTCACTGTAGTTTTGTGGTTTTTTAAAAGATTTTATTTATTTATTTTTAGAGAGAGAGGGAGGAAAGGAGAAAGACAGGGAGAGAAACATCAATGTGTGGTTCCCTCTTATGCACCCCTCTACTAGGGGCCTGGCCTGCAACCCAGACAGGTGCCCTGACTGGGAATCGAACTTGTAACCCTCCGGTTCACAGGCCGGCACTCAATCCACTGAGCCACACCAGCCAGGGAAATGTCACTGTAGTTTTGTCTTTTTTATTTTTTATTTTTTAAAGAGCAGTTTTAGGTTCACAGTAAAGTTGAAGGCAAGGTACAGAGATTTTCCATACATACCCTGTCTTCACTCACCGACATCCTAACAGAGTAGAACATTTGCTACAATGGATGAACCTTCAGTGATGCATCTTACTCATGCAAAGTCCATAATTTGCAGTAAGGTTATTTTGGTGTTGTACATTCTGTGTGATTGGACACATGTATAATGATATGTATCCATCTTTAGAGTATCAAACAGAGCATTTTAACATACCTAAAAATCCTCTGCTCTGCCTGTTCCTCCCTCCACTCCCAACCCCTGGCAAGCACTGATTTTACTATCTCAGTAGCTTGCCTTTCCTGGAATGTTGGAATATTACATGTAGTTGGACTCATACAGTATGTAGCCTTTACAGATTAGCTTCTTTTACTTAGTGATATGCATTTAACTTTCCTCCTTGTCTTTTCATGGCCTGATAGCTCATCCTTTTCAGTGACCAATATGACTCCATTGTCTGGATGTACTACAGTTTGTTCATTTATTCACCTACTGAAGGACATCTTGGTTGCTTCCAAGTTTGGGCAAATATAAATAAAGATGCTTTAAATATCTGTGTGCAGTTTTGTGTGTGTGTGTGTGTGTGTGTGTTTGCACATGTAAGTTTTCAGCTCCTTTGGGTAAGTACCAAGTTGTGCTATTACTGGATTGTATGGTAAAAGTATGTTCAGTTTTATGAGAAACTGCCAAACTTTTTTCCAAAGTGGCTGTGCCCTTTTGCATTCCCACCAAGAATGGATGGGAGAGTTCCCATTGCTTCACATCTTTGTCAGCATTTGGTGTTGTCAGTGTTCTGGATTTTGGCCATTCTAGTAGGTGTGGAGTGGTGTCTCGTTGTTTTAATGTGCATTTCCCTGGTGACATATGATGTGGGGCATCATTTCAAATGCTTGTTTGCCATCTCTGTGTCTTCTTTGGTGAAATGTCTGTTAAGGTCTTTGACCCATTTCTTAATGGGGTTGTCTTGTTCTTATTGCTGAGTTTTAAAGAGTTATTCATATATTTTTGATAGCAGTCCTTTATAGATGTGTCTTTTGAAAATATATTCTCCAACTCTGTGGTTTGTCTTCTCATCCCCTTGATATGCCTTTTACAGAACAGAACATTTTAATTTTAATGAGTCCTGTTTATTAATTATTTCTTTCATGGATTGTGTCTTTGGTTTTATGTCAAAAAGTTATCTCCATAGTCGAGATCATCTAGATTTTCTCCTCTACTGTTTTATAGTTTTATGTTTTATGTTTAGACCTGAAATCCATTTTGAGTTAATTTTGTGAATGGTATAAGGTCTGTGTCTAATTTCACTTTTTTTTTTTTTGCATATGGATGTCCAGTTACTCCAGCACGTTTTGTTGAAAAGACAATTGTATTGCCTTTTCTCCTTTGTCAAAGATCAGTTTACTATATTTATGTGGGTCTATTTTGAGCTTCTGTTTTATTGATCTATTTATCTATTCATTCACCAGACCATATTGTCTTGATTCCTGTGGCTTTATAGTCAGTCTTGAAGCTAGATAGTAAAAGTCTTCCAACTTTGTTCTTCTTCAAAACTGGGCTGGCTATTCTGTGTCTTCTGCCTCTCCATGTCAACATTAGAATCAGTTGTCAATAACCATAAAGTGAGGCTTGCTGGGATTTTTACTGGGATTGTATTGAATCTGTAGGTCAAGTTGGGAATAACTGAATTCTGGACAGTATTCAGTCTTCCTATCTACAAACGTGGACTATCTATCTCTTCATTTATTTAGCTCTTCTTTGATTTTTGTTTTTTAGAGTTTTGTGGTTTTCCTCACATAAACCTTGTACATGTTTTGTTAGACTGATACCAAAGTATTTCATTTTTGAGGTGACTATGTAAATGGTATTCTGTTTTTTATTTCAAATTCTGCTTGTTCATTGCTGGTATATAGGAAAACAATTGACTTTTGTATATTAACCTTGGATCCTGCAAACTTGCTATACTGACTTAAAGTTCCAGGAGCTTTTTTGTTGATTCTTTCTGATTTTCTACATAAACAATCATGTAATTTGTGAACAAAGGCAGTTTTATTTCTTCCTTCACATCTGCATGCCCTTTATTTCCTTTCCTTTCTCTTCACATTAGCTAGAAATGCCAGTGTAATGTTGAAAAGGAGTGGAGAGAGGGGACATCTTACCTTCTGTGTGATTTTAGAAAGTTTTGAGTTTCTCACCATTAAGTATGATTCTTTTGGAATGAAAAAAAACTGTGTACATATACCATCAATTAAAAAATAAATTTCGGTCCTGACCAGTGTGGCTCAGTTGGTTGGAATGTTGTTGCATAAACTGAAAGGCCGCAGGTTCAATTACTGGTCAGGTTATGTGCCTAGGTTATGGGTTCGGTCCCCGGTCAGGGTGTGTGTGGGAGGCAACCCATCAATGTTTCTCTCCCTCCCTTCCTCTCTCTAAAATAAGTAAGCATGTCATCAGTGAGGATAAAAAAAATTGTTATCCATTCTCCAAATACTACCTCCTCCTGATTCTTCTGAAGAGATTTCTCTTCCCCTTGAAAATCCTATGCCATTAATTTTGATCTTTTATGGAATATATTATATTGTCTTGTTTTTGAGTTACTTGTGTACTTTTTCTAGGTCCTTCCTCCTCGATTTCCAGGTTAAGAGCAGGGGCTCTGCCCTCCTCATCTTTGTACTCCCAAGTGTTCCTAACACTGTGTCTTACACCGTTAGGTTCCTAATAAAAAGTTGATGAATTCATTCTACTTGAATCATTGGACCGCATACTCTGGCAGTTTCTATTTTTGCTGTTGTTGAATCCTAGCAGTGTGCAAAGTCTTCCTACTCATTCTTTGGACACATTTCCGTAGTACAGTATCTATCAGAAAGCTTTGTTTACACCTTGTTCTTAAAGAGTAACAAGCTCAAGAAGGAGTTGTTTGCCCACAGCATTTTCCGATCTCGTCTGTATCACTAAAAAGTCTTGGTTCTGTGAAATACACGCTGGAGCTGGCACCTTAGCCCGACAGCCCTTACTTAGCAATGACTCCTTGGAGAAAGTTCCTTGATTTCTAACACTTGCAAATCTGAGGGGACGAGAATTGAGATCCCTTGAGGATGGATGCTGACGAAACCCTCTTTGTGCTGCTGCCAGTGTTGTCTGGTGTCTGGTTTTGGAGTGAGGACGGCTGGGACCTGCCCTCAGCCTAGCACATCTCTGCTGCAGGCGGACAGCTGTCTAAGCTGGGGCTCCAAGTGCATGATGAAGGGCACAGCCTGTCTGGCGGGGGCAGCAGCCTGCACGCGGCACTTTTACAGATCGAGTTCAGGAAAACTCTGGCTGATAGATGGAGAAATCTCAACTTGTTCGAGAGTGATCTTAAAATGGCATATCTCCTCTCCCGTCCACCGATGCTTTTATGTGTAGAGGGTAGCCCCTCTGTCCCACTGGTTAGTGCATTCTTTGATGACCCCTTGACTGGGTGCTGAATTTCCTGTCACTGTGAGTCATTTGCATAGTCTCATTCCAGCATTTAAGACTCAACCCTGCTTACTTTTCAAAACTTTAGTTTTAAGCATAATGCAATGTTTGTCTTCTCCCTCTTCCTGGCCTTGCAAGAACGTTGGCTCCCAGCTGCTTAGAGAGCCGGGGGCGGGAGGGTGTAGACTGTGTTGGGGGCCCTTCTTCCTTTTCTCCTAGAAGGGAAGGGGGGGGCCAGGAAAGAAGGGTAGAGGAGGCAGAGATTTCCTTAGCTCACCAGCCCCGAATCAGTGAGGGATGTGTCCCAGGCCTGGCTTTCTTGGGGCGACGTTAAGCTTCACCCTGTCCTCCTTTGAGGTGGGGAACATCCCTCAGCGGAGGCAGAGTCTCTCTGTGGGCTCATCAGTGGAGCACACCCCACTTCTGGTTTGGATGTCCTGCCCTCCAGCTCTGTGGCTTCCCCAGAGCCCCTGGTTCCTGTCCCTGGCTAACCACATGCTCCCTCAGGCACAACCACAGGCATCCCCGGATTCTCTTCATATCCTGCAGAGCCACGTAGAACTGGAGTGAATGGGACCAGCCGCCTTCCTTTCACACAGTCTTCGATAGTTTCTTCAAGTCCAGCTGACAGTGGCCGGTCCAGTGAGCCTCCCACCTTCAGAAACCCCTGGTCCAGAAACAGTCCAAAGCAGTATCTCTTAGGAGTTGAATTGTGTTTCCCCCAAAGACACGTTGAATCCTAACCTCATCATTGCAGATACAATTTGTTGAGATGAGATCATATGAGAGTGAACCCCTAATCTGATATGACTGATGTCCTTACAAAAAGGTGACGTGTGTAGGCAGACATGCAGGGAGAAGGCCATATGATGAGAGAGGCGGAGATGGGAGTGCTGCAGCTACAAGCCAGGGAACACCAAGGGCTGCTGGCAAACCACTGGAAGCTAGACAGAGGTGAGGAAGGACTCTCCCCTACGGGTTTCAGAGGGGGCACAACCCTGCCGACACCTTGATTCCAGACTTCTCTTCTCCTGAGCTGTGAGACAGTAAATGTCTGTCCCTTTAAGCCGCCCTGTGTGTGGTTCTTTGTTATGGTAGCCCTAGGAAACCCGCACGGTGTCTGCTCACCGGTGTTTCCCGGTGTGAAGGGACGCATGCCATGCACCCCCTTTTTGGCCTCCACAGGTGATATAGAGGGACCAAAATGCCATTGCACCATGCTGCTAGGCTCCCAGAATGTACTCTGAAGGATTTCTCATCACCCTGCTCTCCAAAGCATTCCGCAGCTCAGTCACTTCCTAGTAGAGAGATGACAGTCTGTCTTTCCATCTTTCGGCATCTCTTCCTTTACTGGTGGCTCTATTGGAGACGCCCTCACTCCTCTCAGGGCACAGCCGGCACCCTTAAGGTCTCCACCAGTGACCCTGCTTCCTGTCCTTGGACCCTCCTTACATGGGCTGGCTTGGTGGTAGGCAGGCTGGTTCTGGCTCCTCTGAGCCTGTCCTGTGTGACCTGGATGTAACTCTGAACGTGGAATGTGAGGTTCTAACTCTAGTTTGCCTTTCTTGCCCTCACCTTGGGTCCTGGCCATCATCTTGGGTAACCAGACGAGCCCATTCAACAGCTTGTTTCTTCATTTAGACCAGACCCGCTGCTTCACCAAAGGAACCTGAATGGGCTGTCATGCAAGGCAGACTTTTTCTGGTTCTTTGAGGTGAGACAGCAGATGTCAGGGTGGCAGGCAGAGCCAACTCCCTCTTCTAGGTCGTGCTGGAGTAGCACAGACCGCTAATCTAATCTAATCTAATATAATATAATGCTGTCCTTATATGAGGAGACCATGTGACAACAGAGACAAGTCCCCAAGATGCCGGCTGTCTCAGAATGAAGCTCACCTAGCCTGCGAACTCCCTCCCGGGAGGGCTGGGGTGCAGACAATCCCTGGGGAGAAACGGGAGTCTCGTTACTTTTCTCTCCCTGATCAATGTATTTTAGTGGGGAAATCCCACTGCTGCGAACTTCCAGGGAAGAACCCAAAGTGGAAAAGGTCCGTTCACTCAGCATGAAGCCAAGACAGGGGTGGACACGGGAGAGTCAGGTCTCGCGTTGCCTTGGTTGTAGTGGAAGAGAGAGAGATGCCCTTGGGGAGCTGGTCTCCCAGCCGTGCCTTCCCCAGGTTCCTTGCTGTGGGGCTGTTTTTCACTGAGTAGGGATAATGCTTTACTGAATCCCATTTGTCCAGTCACTCCGAAGTCCATGGGGACAGATTCTGTCTTCCTGTGGGGGCTGTGGCAGGACACGGCTGCTCTAAGGTGATCGGATGTGGGTGGTCTTGCCCGCACGTCTTCACCCCATTTCACATCTGGAGGCCCTGTCTGGGGAGCAGTCAATGAAGCTGAGGTTTGACTTTGCTTGGCTCTGTTGATTGCAAGGAACGGACATGCTCCAAACCACCTGGAGAACAAGGGCCTTGCGCTGCCTCAGAAGGAGAACCAGAGCGTTGCTGGTTGCCAAGTGGGCTCTGGAGTCTGGCTCCCCACAGAGGTCCCTTGGCACACACGGTCTCCCTGTCAGGGCACACTTGCTTCTCGCTGTGTGTCTGCTTTCTGACTAGCTTCCTAATCTTCTCTTTTTTTCTATGTCACACGTGGAGGAAGGTAGTTGGATGGGATGAATTTTGCACTTCCTGTCACCTCAATAGTTGGTGGCTGGCCTGTGGGCGAGATGCCCATCTCTGGTCCCCTTAGAGGCCAGCCCTGGGCAAAGAGCAGCTTAGCACCCGAGGCTGCGGGTGGGGCAGAATGAGGCCAAGGGAGTCGTAGTGGCTCTGTGACGGGCATGTCACGTTTCAGGGTTTGCTCACAGTGATGTATCTGGCCCTCCCTATCCCCTCCTTCTTTTCCCAAATCAGCATTCTGGACAGGCTAAGACTGTGATTTTCGTCAGTATAAATTCCTGTGTGACACGAGAGGCAATAGAGGGGCGATGGGTGCTGGTATGAGGTGGAAGGGCGCTGAAGGTTGGGAGAAAAGATCTACAGGAAGGGTGGTGAGGCCCTTGTGGTGACCAAACCCCTGGTTTTTGTGCCACGCAGAGGTGTGAGACCTCAGACCCTTTCAAAGTGACAGAGTCCCAGAATCCCCCTTCCATCTGTGCTCCACGCGTAACTTAATGCTGTGTGTGAACCAGCGGAGGCCAGCACTCCGGCCTTCCCCTTCTCCCACCCCTATGCAAAAGGACACCAGGCAGAAAAACTTCAGCCACGCTGGCGTGACACTGAGCCTGGAGACCCAGGACATCACAGTGCGGACTGGGGAAAGGGGCTCGGGAGAGCTTCCTGGAAGGAGTCAACGAATGGGCAAGTCTTACCAGGGACTAGGGAGGGGTAGGATTAGTATCAGAAATGCCTTGAGTTTTAAAAAATAGCAATGGGTTCTTGTCTCTTCTTCTCCTGATTCTGACGGCCCCTGGCAAGGGGCGAGGCAAATGTATTTTGAAAAGATTCTCTGTAGGACTTCCTAATTCTCTGGCCCACGTCCCACAGATCACTTGGAGAGCCTGTTCTCTACCTTCTTTTGATCAGGTACCCCACGAATAAAACCTTTTAAGTATGTACCCTCAATAGTTGGATATCTATGTATTTAAAATGATACCTGTGTACTTCGTATTCACATATTACAGTCATCATAAAGGAAACACAAAAATAGAAATTGACAGAGGACAAGCTAACAAATAAATAGAAATAGATCTTCCAATAATTTCTTACTGCCTCCTAACTCACCTGGTGTCCCCCGCCTTTTGGAGGCCACCACTCTTGGTTCATATTTGCACCTCCGTGCCTCGTTCAGGGCCCGGCCTGCCGTAGGTATTCAGTTAATAATTTTGTGGGATGGCTGAATAACAAGTGAATGAGTTAGATCTTGAAGCATGTGAATGTTTTGAAAATCTGTAAGTGGGAAGGGGGAACAAACTGAGAGCCTTCCTCACGGATTAACATAATGATTTATTGACCTTTCTTAATAGGAACATTCAGATTAGATTTTATGGGAGAGGACACTATGTTTGAGTCATGACTGGTTGTTTAGTTAATTAAATTCAATGTCTTTATTTATTCCTCATCTCCATTAGCATTGTGGCCTCCTATTCCCACATTCTAATTGCTTGACCACCTCCTGGCCAGGCAGGTCCACCCTGTGACACAGTTCTATCAGCAAGACAACCCAAGGGAAGCACCGGGGGAGGGGATTCAGTGAGGGAACCCCAAATCTCAGCTATTAGTTAATTAGGTGCTGTGTAAAGCAGTCTCGAAGGGAGTAATGCAGGCCCCTAATGGGTAGAAATTGATTTATTAGTGCGGCACCACATTTGTGTGCAAGACGGAAAGTTGGTGCTAACCCAGAGTGGGGCTTTGCAGGCAGAGGGGTAGAGGGTCCAGGGCCCCTGGAGTAGCCTCTCCAGCGATTTCTTTGAACTTTTTCCTGCCCCGCCCCCACTCCAGGGGCCTTTGGGAGCAAAGAGGTACCCACTTTCTAAGCGGGAGACCATTCTCAAAGACTGCTTTCAAGGCCCCACTCTCTCATCAGAATGCCAAGGCTCTCTCGTCTCCTTCCCTCAGTTTGAAGATACTAATAGCGACATTTACATGGTAGTGCTTTTACTGTGTGTGCCAGACTGTGTCTCAAAATGCTTTATTACATACGTTGACTATTCAACACTTACAGCAACACTGGAGGATGATAGTAAGAGTTTCCTTCTTTTACCGCTGAGGAAACTGAGGCACACCATGGTTAGGTAACTTATCCAAGCTACTGAGTGGCTAATTAGTGGAAACTCTAGGATTCAAGCCTCAGTAATCTGGCCTCAATAATTTGCCCTCAACCACTTTGTCATCGATGAAGGCACAGAACTTACCCTGACTAAAATGACTTTGTTCTCACCTCAGTTTAGTACTTTCCTTCCCCTCAGAGCCCTGGTACCCTCGGCTCCCACCTCCTAATTTCCTACATTAGGCTGGTCTCAGATCTTTCATTCACAATAAAGTGTAAATGGCTGGGAATGTGTTAAAGTGCTAGTCATCCCTGGAAAAAACATATGAACAAGATTCGAAATGTTAAACTGATGGAATGAAGCTTTAAAGGTGGAACGTGCCCTGGCTAAGTAACTCAGTTGGTTAGAGCATTGTCCTGATATGCCAAGGTTATGGGTTCGATCCCTGGTCAGGGCACATACAAGGATCAACCAATGAATGCATAAATAAGTGAAACAACAAGTCGACGTTCCTCTCTTTCTCTATCCCTTCCTCTCTCTCTAAACAATTAATAATTAAAAAGTAAATTCCAATTATCTTCAAAAATAAAGGTGGAACATGAAGCAGCTTCTGCAATGTGTGTTGTGGATGGGGACTGGGATGCGTCTGGGTCACTCACTGCAGACTGATGGGCAGGCAAGCGCTTTCCCACTCAGGAGCATGGCCCCTGGGAGGATGGAGCTGCACAGAGCCTCAGTGTTGCCCCCCTCTGGCTGGAGGCCAGCATTCCACCTCCAGCATCCAAGGGCATCACAGCTGCCAGCCACCAACAACTCCATCATTAGAAAAACCTGGTATGAAGTTCATAGCACATTTCACAGTTTAAAAGTGTGTGTTTGATGTAAATTTTCTCAAACTGCTACTTGCCCTCATGGGGGCAGGTTGGCTCAGCCCTTGTGACAACCCTGCAGCCATCTGGGACACAGGAGACTTCGAAGGGCAGTCCCTGCAGCTGGGATCAAAGGCAAAGGTGGCAGCATGCTGGTGACAAGAGTGGCCTCTTGGAAGGTCTGGGGAGAGAACAGAGGCCCCACTGAGTGGCCAGTAGAGATCCAGGTTCCCATCAGGTGCCATCACACATATTGCCTGAAGAGAGGGGGCCTTTTGATGGGGTCCTGGGGTGGGGGGAGAGTTGTAGATGGAGATCACAGAGGCGGCTGAGGTTCCCCCACCAAGAAAGCAGGCCCCGCCTTGGCTCTATGGCTTGTGTGTGGCCTTTATGGGCCGTGACCAATGGCTCAAGGCCTGGGCTGGCAGCCATGAGCCTTCATCCTGGGCAGGAATTCTAATTAAACTGGGGCTCCTGGGTCTCACAAAGAGCTTAGCACCAGACTCTGCCTTTCCGGCCCTGCCCAGCTGATCATACTCTTGAATGCCACCTGCGGAAATGCCCAGCTGAGGAAGTCCCCGCTTACCACCTCAGTGGGCTACAGAGAGCCGGCGCCCAAGGCTGATCCGTGGGGTGGGCCCTGAGCTCTGATTCAAACAGATCTTCAGAGAGAACATTGAGGGCCTCTAGATCTTTCTGATGCTTCTCTTGCCATGCACTCTTCTTGCTATTTGAGCCAGTCTTTTGTATTCGTTGCAGTCATCCATTTTCTTCACAGTGAATTGGGTTGGTTTAGGTATCCAGGGATCCAGGAAAATTCAGCGTGGTAGGGATCAGCAGGTGAGGTTTTATTTAGCAGTACTGAACTGAGTACCAGACGAACCATCAATTGTGAACATCAAGGTCCTTGGCTCGTGAGAGATGGATGAGGAGTGGAGGGCTTTCCAGGCAGGCTGGAACTGGAGCCGAACCCTGAGGGACTGGTAGCAGTTATGCAGGCAGAGAGGAAGCCCAAGGAACAGGGAAATAGCTGCCTTACATGTTTTAAATAGAGGTTTATCTGCACATTAAAAATCCTAATTCCCAAACTCATTTCATTCCATTAACTCCTAAAGCAAAGAGCTGGAGCAACCGAACTCCCCTTCCATATTCGACATTCAGATTGTCCTGTTGCTACTTATTTTTCTCCTTAAATGTTGTCCATTTAGTCTGATTTTGACAGTATGAAATGAGAATGTGTGTGGCTGATGATGACCATAATGCGCATGGGGAGAAAGTACCGTATTTTTCGGACTGTAAGACACTGTTTTTTCCCCAAATTTGGGAGGAAAATGGGGGTGTGTCTTATAGTCCGAGTGTTCTGTTTACATTTACATTAGTGAAATATTATGTTATAAATATTTTACCACATTTTTTGCTTCAAAATTTTTTTCCTATTTTCCTCCTCTAAAACCTAGGTGCAGCTTATGGTCCAAAAAATATGGTATATCCCAGGGCTTTGCCTGAAGTTGTGTTAGCAAATGTATGACCTTGGTCACTCTGCCCCCCCTCACTCTCCCCAGGGCCTCCTGTCCTCTTCAAAATCCCCACCACCCCAACTCAGCCTGGGCCTGGCTCCCTGTTTCCATGCATTCTCCTGTTCATTGGTGAACAAAGCGCTCAGTGAAGAAAGGGTGGGAGGTCTGGCATATAAAAGAGATCCAGGGGTACCAGATGATGCCTATGGGGAACAGAAGCTCCCCTAGCCTCTGTGGGTCTGCACAAGCTAAGGCCTGGGCTCCTGGACGGCTTTTCTGCTAGTCCAGAAGACACCCACACACCCAAACCACCCGGAATGCGGGCTTGCTGACCTTGGCAGGAAGGAGGGCTGAGTCGGCCTTTTGCATAACATAAATACTCAGCGCAGCTGCCTCTGACCTGCCCACTTCTTGTCAAGTCCAAGAAGGAAGGGACCTACTGGCCAAACGTTTTACCCCACTGCTCATCAGACCCCAAGGAACTTGGACTCTGCTCAAATTAGTAAGTTTAAGCTCCCCACCTCCCAAAACTGGAGGCTGGTGGAGGAAAAACTTCAGTAGGAAGGACAGGAAGCAAACCCGCGGAGCTGCCTGTTTTAATAAAAAAATAAATAAAAGGTCTGATGTTGATAAATTTTTGGGGAAGCTCCCTACAAACTCTCTCAGGGAAGCTCTGGGCTTTTCTGCCTTGGCTAGTCTGGAGCGAGAGGGAAAGAAGAAAGAACAATAGCATTCCATTTGGCAAAAGAGTTTGTCTTTCCAGTGTTTTCTCACCCAGCCTCAACGTGATCGCTGGACCCAACCCCATTCCTGGGGTTGAGCCTGATTCAATCCTTTGTTCCTAGCATTCTGTCATCGCCCCAGTCTTCCCAATGTTAGCACTGCCCTCCTTCCTCCCCTCTGCTTGTCTAGGTCCCACACATCCTTCTAGACCCGTCTGGAGTCCCGCAAGTTCTACGGAGCTTTCTCCCACTCGCTCGGCTTTCTCTCTTCTAGGATCTCTCGTTATCCTGGAGTCAATCCCACACACATTGTTAGCACTGAATTTTCTGTAATAGTTCCTCAAAAATTAGCTGTCTCACCAGTTTGTTGTCATCACTTTTAGAGAGCACAGCCCTGTTGCATACTGGGAAGAGTTCACTAAGAATGAGTTCCTGGAAAGACGGCAAGTTCTTCAGACGTAGGAGGACTGGCCGACCAGACCACAGGGTACATTGGAAGGAAGGTCTTTGGTCCTGAAATGTGGAGATGAGGCTCCAGCATGAAGGAGAACTAAACTGCTAGATATGTGCTTTTTTGCATGGAACCCACATCTATCCTAAGGCACTATTGGTAGCCCTTATGTGAAGGCTTATCAGGAGGTGAGTAGGCAAGACACGGCCTCAGCATTTCAGGACCACAGTTTCCTTATCTGTAGAAATGGTTTGAGTAGTTTATTTCCAATGTCCTATTGCTATGGCTGGATTGTGTCCATCCAGAAATGTGTATGTCGAATCCCTAGCCCCGTTGTGACTGTATTTGGAGGTTGGGCTTTGGGGAGGTAATCAAGGTTAACTGAGGTCATAAGGGTGGGGTCCTAAACTAATAGGAATGGTGGCCTTAAAGAAGAGAGAGAGAGAGAGAAACCTCTTCACACAGCAAGAAGGCAGCATCCGTAGGAAAAGTGCCTTCATCAGAAGTTGAACCCTGCTAGACTTTGATCTTGGACTTTCTTGTTTCCAGAATTGTGAGAGATAAATTTCTGTTGTTTAAGCTACCCGGTCTGCAGTATTTGTTATGGCACCCCAAGCTGACCAATGCACCTACATTTTATTTACTTATTGATATAACTGATATTTATTGAATGCTTACTCTGTCCTAGGAACTATTATCTCTACTGGGACAGTAGTATTGAGCAAATAGACAAAAACTGCTCTCCTCATGGAGCTTAAGTTCTAATGGAGGGAGACAGATAAATAAATTTATACTAATTTGTCAAATGGCATTAAGTGCCATCAAGAAAAATAGAGCAGAGAAGTGGCTCGGGAACACTAGGCAAAGTGTTTAGGCAAAGGCCTGAGCTTCTGGGGGGCTGTCCAGAAGCCCTCACGAAGAAGGTGACATTTAAGCAAAGACCTGAAGGAAGTGAGCAAAAACTCCACATGAATATTTGAGAGTTTTAAAAATTAGGTTAAAAATATCCATCATGCAATAAAAGGAGGGGATCCTTAGTCTAACAACAATTCACAATTTAGAGGTTTAGTTGACTGCAAGTTCACCAAGAGTCCTGAGTGTCTTATGACTGCACAAAAAATAAATGTTACATTAATACAAATACAGTGGCCAGGTAATGGCAGTGCTCTGACAACTGTGCTATGTCTAGACTGTTGCATTCAGTTCTTAGCACCACATATTAGAGCATTTGAGATGATCACAACGAAGGTGTTCAGAGATTTGAAAACTATGTCCTTGGGGAACAGTTGGGGAAACTGGCAATGTTTAGCCTGTAGAAGAAAAGATTTACATGGCTATGAGAATAATTTTTTCAAGTAGATGGGGAGATGCTACCTGGGAGAAGGGCTTATTTCACGGAGACATTGAATGCAGAAAAAGGACCAATGGTTGTTATCCAAAAACCAAGTCAGTGGCAACAATGCAACAGAAATCAGACAGGTGTATTTGATAACTAGACTTTACAGTTTCTCCCAGGGTTGGTGGAGCATGGTGAGAGCCAACATAGGATTTGAAGGGAAGGTGATAATCACGGTCACATATTAAACATCCTGTAGAAGAGGTACCTGCAATGGGAGGAAACTTGGTCCAGTCATTTCTAAGAGTCAACCACAATGTGCATGAAACTCTGGCATGATGGGAAGCTACAGAACTATAAGAGGGATCCTCCTCTCTGCCCACTAACATCTCTGGGTCTCAGTTTTCTGCTGTGAAAAATATGGATAACAATATTTGCCCTGCTCAAAGGGTTTGAGGATCCTTCTAGCCCAAAGATCCATTAACGTAAGTTATAAGAAGGGAGACTGAAGCCCATCATGGGGAAGAACAATTCTAACCTGAAGTGCCTGTATACAATGGAAGGTAATGGATGTATGTCAGCAGGATCTGGAAGGCATTCAGTGGAGATGAACTGGAAGGTAGATGATCTACAAGGTCTCTTCTGGCACTAAGGGTCTCCTGTGAGGCAGTATCTCACAGGTCATTACGCTCCTTGCCCTTTCTTCGGGCACTATTAGCCATGTACAGCCTAATGTGACCCCGGACTGGACTCTACTGTGAGAATAACACTGCAGAGAGCCAACTGTAAGGCTCTCCAGCTTCCCAACTAGATAGTTATTACCATTTTCCTTTTGAGTGGGAGGTGGTTTGTGTCTTAGGACCTGTGATTTCCAGCCATGGGAGCTTAAACAAGGTAAGACAAATCCTGGCAAAAGACACTTAGTGAGATGGTGGCTTTGGGGGTGACAGTGTGTGATAGAGTGGAGCAAACAAGTACTGAATCAGAGGATGCTTCCCAGGAGTGACCAGGGGCTCACTGCCCCTCTTGGGTTCTGCAGAACTTCCCAGTTCTCTCTCATTTCTCCATTAAATGCCCACCTGTATTCCTCCAGAGCCTTGCCTATGTTCCAGTCCAGAGGGCATCTTTATGAATCCACAGAAGCCTAACATTTCCTATGTGGAAGAAGCCTTTGAGAATATATAATTATTTCCCCAAATGCCAGTCTTTCTTCCACCCAGCACTTTCACAGTTTTTGCTATATGCATATGTCAACTGTTCTATTATTTACTCATAGCTTTATTTAAATTGAGACATTTCAAAAACCCACACATTTTTATATTACCAACACAAATGGAAAATCATCCTTACTTGCCATGCATATAAAATAACCATGATTAATATTAACCATTAAAATTAAAAAATGTTTGCCCATGCACCCATGCAAAATTATCCCAAGTACCTTATCATGGGATACCCATACCATGCTTTTGGAAACATGAATCTATTGCAACCCTCTTTTTGAACAGATATGGAAACTGACCCCAATTCCACAGATGGTGAGTGGCCTGGACTCTTGACTTCCAATCAAAGAATCATGGTTCATTCTATCTTATGCTTCTTTAAATGACGCTGATGAGGGTTAAAGATATTTACCATCTGTATTAGTTTCCTAGGGCTGTGGTAGCAATATAACACAAACTGAGTGGCATAAAAACAATAGAATTTTTTATCTCACAGTTCTCGAGGCCATAAGTCCAAAATCAAGATGTTGATAAGGTTGTGCTCTCTCCAAAGCCTCCAGAGCGAGGATCCTTCCTTGCCTCTTCTAGCTTCTGGTGTCCCAGATGTTCGCTGGCCAGTGGCAGCATAACCCCAATGTCCATCTTCACATGTTGTTCTCCCTGTGTATTTCTGTGTCTTTACATGGCCTTCTTCTTATAAGAGCACCAGTTATATTGGGTTAAGGGTCCTGCCTCACTCCATTATGACCTCATCTTAAGGTGAGCACCTGCAATGACCCAGTGACCCTATTTCTAAATAAGGTCACATTTTGAGGTACTGGGGGTTAGAAGTTCAATGTGTCTTTCTTAGGGAATACAATTTAACCTATAATACCATCCCAAAGGGACTTGAATTTCATAGGGGATGCTGAAAGACCCCCATATACATCATAAATAAAATTTAAATGATAGAATTACATACACCGATGATATAAAACTTGCATTGTACATAGTGGTGTGCAAGTACCATCTCATTTGATCCACACCATAGCTTTCCCGAGTAAACAGGTGTGGTAGGTTGTTACAGTAATCGTCCCCAGTGAATCATTCCTTCTGTATCTATGTATCCTGTGTAGCCCCTTTGACTATGATTCTGAGCTTGGCTTTGTGATTTGCTTTGGCCAAGAGAATATTAGTAAATGTAATGCAAGTTTAGGCTTGAAAAGTGCTTGTATATTGAGGTTTTGTCTTCCCTTGTTGCTGAGAATTTTCCTGCTGTCACGTGAAGAAGCCTGGACTAGTGTACAGGGGGTGAGACTTCATGGAGCAGAGATAAGCTGTCCCAATTGAGGCCCTTGAAGCCACGCAGACTCCAGCCAATCTACCAGCTGACGATAGCTGCATGAGCAACCCCAGGCCAGGGCAGCAGAAGAACCACCAACTGAGCCCAACCCAGTGGCTGACTCACAGCAAATAAAATTGTTGTGTTAAGCCACTAAGTTTTTGGGCAGTTTGTTACTCAGCAATACATAACTGGCACAGCAGATATTTCCACTAGTTTATAGATGAAGAAAATGACTCTCTGAGGATTTTATTAACTTGCTCTTCAGGACAAGGACTGAAAGAAAGAAAAAGCCCAGTCCTTCTTTGATACGAGAACCTAGCAGTTGAACACAGTGCTACGTGCATTTCTGATCTTGATTGATCAATAATAGACAAACAAGTTTGAGAAATTCTAGAAGAGATGAATAAAGTATTCTAGGGCTGCCATTTGGCCAAGGATAAAGAGATTACAGCGATGATGCCGATAAGGTCAATATGCGGAAATTAATCTTATTTATATTTGCTAGTGATGAACACTTAGAAAATAATTTTCTATAAAATATCCATTTGTAATAGCATTAAAAATAAGTAGAAATAAATTTAACAAAAATATGCACGGTCTGTACACTGAAAACTAGAAAACATTGCAAAGGAAGACTTAATTAAATGGGTTCCATGTTAATGGATTTGACGTTAATGGAGTGGAAAATTCAGTATGATTAAGAGGGCAATTCACTCCAAACTGACCTATAGATTCAGTGCAATCCTGATAAAAATCCTAGTAGGCATTTTTGAAGACACTGACAAATTGATGCTAAAATTTATATGAAAAGACAAAATACATAGAACAGTCAAAATAATTTTGAAAAAGAAAAGCAAAGTTGGATCATTTACAACATCTGATTTTATTTTTTTATTTATTAGAATTTGTTTCTTTACTAAGCTATCTGTTGTTATCTCATTGGCAGCATACAATACAATAGCTACTGAAACTGAGAGTCCTTATGACTTTGATTAAATTTAGTTTTAGATCCTGGCTCTAGAAATCATCTCTCTCTCTTTATATATATCATATATATCATATATATATATCCCATATATGTAGATATTCCTCACAGACCTAGCCTTTCCCCTGGATAATCAGCAATTCCCGAGACAGCAGAAGACAGCAGCACAGACCTGACTCATGGTCACAAGGTCCAGACCTCTGGCAAGCTGAAGATAACATCTTGACCTAAGTTGTGTTTCAGTTCCTGAGAACTGAGGTGGAACCACATTCTGACTACTTTAAAAACCTCAGAGTTGTCCTCAAGACCTGAAGAAATGATTCATTAGCTTCACATCACCTCTGACACATCAGCTTCCAACACGACCTGAAACCTTAACCCACAGCGTCCTGTGGTTGGGCCCAGTGTAACTTGTAACCGACCTGCTAGCAGGGAGCTCGAGCTTCTGAGCATCAGTTTCCCGTTCTCCTGGGCTGCGTCATTCGTAATAAAATAGCGAATACTCCTTCACAGCAATCCTCAGTGTCTAGTGTTTGGCTCTGCTAACGCTAGGTGGACAAATTCTTTCTGTTCTATAACACTACTTTTATGTGCTATGTATAGTTATAAATATATATGAAAGTGGGTTGGCTTTTAGAAATAATGAAATAAGAATAGAATACACATCACATTTGTTTTCTTTTATGAGCTCTAATCTGTTATTGAAATATTCAATAACATTTAGCAAGTATGTCCCAAAGCCTAGCTATATGCCCAATAAGGTTTTTTTGTTTGTTCTTACGTGCCCTGATTTTAAAATTTACCGTAAGTTATAGTCACCAAGACAGCATGGTATGGACATGAATGGAGACAGATAAGTCAGTGGGACAGACCAGAGAGTCAGAAATGGACCTACACTTACCCAGTCAATTGATTTTTTAAAAATGGACTTTATATTTTCCTTCTTTTTTCCTCCTCACCTGAGGACATTTTTTCATTGCTTTTAGAGAGAGAGGGAGGGAGAGAAGAAGGGAGAGAGTGAAACATCAATATGAGAGAGAAGCATCAATTGGTTGCCTCCCGTACATGCATGGGCCTGGGATCAAACCTGCAACCTAGTCATGTGCCCTGACCAGGAATCATACCCACAACCTCTTGGTGACGGAATGATGCTCCAACCAGCTGAGCTACACTTGTCAGGGCTCTTTTGTTTCTTCTTCTTTTTCTTTAATAGAATGTTTTTAGAGCAGTTTTAGGTTCATAGCAAAATTGAGTGAAAAGTATAGAGAGTTCCTATGCACTTTCTACTCCTACTCAGGGACAAGCTAACCTACTCTCAACCAGAGTGATACATTTGCTACAAATGAAGAGCCTACGCTGACTCATCATCATCACCAGAAGTGCATAGTTCACATTAGGTTTCACCCTTGGTGTTGCACCTTCTACGGACTTTGACAGATGTATAACAAATACCTACAATTATGGTATCATACAGAACGGTGTCGTTGTCCTAAGAACCATCAACTGATTTTTGACAAAGGTGCCAAGGAAATTACTGGAAAAAAGAATAATCCTTTCAACACACAGTGCTGGGACTACTGAATAGCTCTAAGAAAACATCAACAACAGCAAAACTAAACTTTGTCCCTTATTTTAAACCATCCCGAAAGTTAAGTCAAAATGAAGCATAGGCCTAAAGATGTGACTGAAAACTAGAACGTAGTTAACATTAGGTTATGCAAATATTTCATAAAGATACAGGATATGAAATCAGTTGAAAAATTAGCTTCGTCAAAATAAAAGACTTTTGCTTTTCAACACATACAGCAAAGCAAACAAAAGCAGACTGCTGACTGAGAACAAAAATTTACAAAGCATACTGATGACATAAGATTTATATTCGGAATATACAGAGAACTCTTACAATTCAGCAAGAAGGCAGGTTGCCAGTAAAAAAAAAGGGGGGGGGGTTTAACAATTTGAATAGATACTTTTCAAAAGAAGATAAAAGAATGGCCAGTGTACATATGAAGAGCTGCCAACCCCACTAGTTATGCGGTCAACGCATATTGAACCCCCAGGGAGATGCTACTACGCACCCATTCAGATGCGCGAGGTTAAGAAGACTTACGGAACCAAGTGCTGGTGAGGACGTGGGCCAGCTGGGACTCTCCCGTGTTGCAGAGGGAACGAAAGAGTCCACTGCCATTTTGGAAAAGAGTTCACGGTGCCCTACCAAACTAAACACACACCCAGCCCATGACTCCACAATCCCATTCCTAGATATTTACCCAGCAGAAATGAAAACACAAAGGCCTGTACAGGAATGTTCAAAGAAGCTTTATTCAAAATCGTTAAGAAAGGGAAAGAACTCAAATGTTGGCTGCTGAGAGGATAAACGGATTATGGTAAGATATCTATAAGTCACTCAGTAATCAAAAGAAATGAAATATTAATACATGCAACATGAATGAATCTTAGAGACATCATATTAAGTAAAAGAGGTTAAGACTGCCTGCCTGATTCTGTTTATATGGGATTATAGAAAAGGCAAAACTACGGAGACAGAAAACAGAGCAGCGGTTGCCTGGAGCAAGGGCTGGGGGAGGGCATCAACAGCAGACTCCTCGAGAAAAGTTGCTGTGGTGATGGAGCATCTACGTCTGGAGTGTGGTCATGTTTACTGGACTATATACAGTTGCTAAAATTCCATCAAGTTTTACACTTAAAATAGGTGAATTTTATTGTATAAAATTGTGCTAACCAGATTGGAAGGAAGAGTGGATACTTGGGAGGCCAGCCGGAGGCTAAGGTCTCTCCTTATGCCCCACCTTTCATATAGTACACCCTTTCCAATTGCTCTGCAGCTGGGGAGTCTGACAGAGTAGAACTGGGGGAAAGCGGTTCCCTTCCAAGTCACTGTAATCCAGAGGATCAACTCAGCACCGCTGCTCTGCTCACTGTCTCGTCTCTGGCTGGCTCCCAAGCATGTGATCGGGTTAACAGAGATCATGTCTGCAAAGCAGTCCCACTTCCATGGAGACCAATACCCACTAAGCCCAAGAAGGTTAAGTGCCTCATCCATTGCAACTCGGTCTCTCTACACCTCTCTTTTATTCCCTGCAAAGGGAAACACTAAACTACGTGGTCTCTAAGTACCCTTTGAACCCTAACAGCTTGTGCTTTTAAGCACAATGCAGATTTGATTAGCGTTTTTATTTATAGTCTTCATATGTATGCTCCTCAGCAGGAATGCCCTCTCTTCCTCAGCACCTGATTGCCTCTTACTCACCCCTCAAGGGCCTCCTGAAGTCCCCTTTGTACTCCATGAAGCCCCTTTTGACTATTCAAGGTGCCGCTGATCTGGCCTCCCATTGCAGTTATAAACTGTACTGAATAAATAATTCAGCACTTACAGTGTGATGCAAACCGCTCTGGGCTGCTATTTTACATATGATATTGATCTTTTCTCTTCAACCAGTTTGCAAACACTTTGGGGTACTTGTATTCCTCATGTTCTGCCCTTCTCCAACCTCCTTGCCCCCAACTCCATACACATTCACACACTGCACATACTCATACGTGCACACACATATACAGCTGTGAGCTTCGAGCATGAGGTACACACTCAATACAGTCTCGTGAGATTGCTGTTGCTCTTACTCTGCTTTCTCAACTTGCTTTTCTTAAGTTCTGTTTCACTCTCTGCCTAGTTGCCCTAACACTTGCCGCTCTTGTGCAGAGTTCAAGCAGGTGATAGGCAGCTAGTTCTCAGAAATCAGGAGGAAGCAGAAATTTTATCTGGCTGCTTAGACGCTACCCTCTGTCCTATTGACAGTATGTATACTCAGAAATCTTCCCACCAAACAGATGCTTGGCTGAAGAGGGGAGAAGAGCAGATCTGAACGAGAGGACTTTTTTTTCCTGTGTTCTCTCAGAGGTGACCATTGGCCCAATAACACAACTTCTGCATAGGCTATTTTCTACTTGGCCCCAAGCATATGAATCACAGACGCTTGTAGACCAAGGCTTATCTCCAAGGTATTATAGAAGTAAACCTAAATTGCCATATGTTGAAATGTGTGGTCCTAGACGCTAGGTCAAGTGCTGGACAGGCCACCTACTAGCTGCGTGACCTTGGTCTAATTACAGAACTTCTGTGTGCCCCAGTTTCTGTGCCTTTAAAAATAAGATCTGTGAGAGAAACAGAGAAACTGACACATGTACAGTGCTTAGCACAGAGGCTGGTGTGCAATTAATTATTCAACCACCGGTACTCGTTATGCGCTTCCTGTTATGCCCAGAATGCAGGGTGCAAAGCAATACTGTCCCCTTTTCCAAAGGGGAGGCCCCAGCTGGGCGGGCTCCGGAGGGGTGGCTGGTGGGACACACACTCCGATCCCCACCCTGAGTTGCTCTCCAGGCTCTGCCGGGAAGCGCGGCCTGCGGCTGAAAGCTGTGGTATTCTGGGCGGGTCCCTTGCAGGCTTCAAAGGCTCAGCCCTTCCTTTTGAAGGGGAGTATTTGCAGCTCATTAGCTCTGTGGCAAAGACCACCAACCAAATTAAATAAGGGCTCCGGTTTAGCCTCCGCAAGATCCCCAACGATCTCTGCAGCTTTCTTTGGAGAATATAAGTCCGCTTCCCCTCCACTTCTAGACTAACAGAGTGAGGAGAGGACAGGAAAGACCACATGAGTCTCTAATGAGCAACAGCTCTTGTTGCTGAAGAGAAAGCTTCAGACTCTGCAGAAGGACCAGCTGAACCGGCCCATCACGCTGCCATGCATACCTGGACACTTTGAAAGAAACGCCAATCGATGATGATGTTAGTGTCGTAACCCACTCCCCAAAGACTCTAGTGAGATGCAAGTCGCAGTCCAAGACGGATGTCCTTCTGGCGTACTTTGCTGGTTTGATGTGAGCCCCAGACCAAAGGGGTGGGGCTTCTTCCTGCTGTTGTTTCCAGCATGGGTAGAGACCGTGGGCTGGGCCTTCAGAGAACCCCACAATCATGGGATCCCCAGAACCTTCATCCCCGGATTCTGTGTCCAGGCAGGAATAGTCTAGGTTATCTACCTGCAATGAGTTCTCTCCCTCCAGAGCATTTGTGTGTATTGGGGGTGGGGGGAGCGACATTATACAAGTGTCCTTGCTCCCCACTGGTGGCATTTCATAGCCCTTTCTCCACCCAAGAAGTGAGGACAGGAGGCCTCTTGGTTCATGGGACTGGGCTCTAGCCTGGCCTCAGAGGGAACCGAGGACCTCAGCTGCCTCTACAGTCTCCATCGGGAACTTGGAAAGAATACTTTCCCCAGGCGGGTGCTACCTGTGGTGACTTTAAAGCCTTGAACTCCACAGTTAGGGACTACTGAAAGGCAAATATCTCTAGGTGGACCTAACACAGGGTTTTAAATTCACACGTAAGTATAAGTGATTGAGTTCAAAGACTTTCCCTAAGGGCATGTTTTGCTAGGCAGGCCAGAGATGGCTGGTATAGGAGGTTTTCCAAACCCAATGGGGGTGGGAGTGGAACCTGGTATCCACTGAACAGTTCTGCTCAAAGCCCTTACCTAGGGTCATGGATGAAAGTTCTGTGTGGACCGGAACGGCCTTTGTTTATTGGAAGTCAATAGGCGGATTTGTGGTTTGGGGCTGGATGGTGCCGTGTGGTGGGCACTTAGTACAGATCCCTGAGGTCCTCCTGCCCTCAGCAGCTGACATCCTAATGGCTTTGGATAGACCTTTTGTCTTCTCTGTTCATTTAAGGTGCCTACAGCTCCCCATGAATGCCAACATGTACTTCACGTAGGCACAGGAGACATGTGGGGAAGGAGGGAGGGGGTGGCACTGAGAGAGAGATGCCCTCTGGAGGAAATGAAGGGTCAGAGTCATTCAGGCACTTGCCAGCGAAAAACAAGTGGGGTTGGGGGTGGAATTTGAGCCAGGCAGGGTATAGGGGTGAAGAATGAAGGAAGCAGGACAGGGAAAAGAAGCATGAGAATGCTTTTATTTCTTTCTTTACATTTTAAATGGAAACGCATGCATGAAAAATCAGAGTAGAAAATGGGAGAGAGGCAAGGGCAATATAAAGCAGAGTCTCCTCAGGCACTCGAAAATGGACCTTTTATCCCCTCCACTCTCCCCCCAGCCAGGAATCAAGATATCTTTCAGGAGCATGCTTCCTTGTACAGCTGTGCAGGGCAGATCCCACATGTTCCTCCCATATCCTGGCCCTTCTTCTGAGACTGAGAATCTTTTATCAGTCTTTTTTCCTTCCTTCTGAGGCTTCCCAGCTAGCCAGAAAATAGTTAAGTCTCATTTCTCCTCTCCTCTGCTCTTTCCTTTCCCTTCTCTCCCCTCCCCTTCCCTCCTCTACTCTTTGCCACCCCCAGCTCCCTCTCCTTTTTCTCCTCCACCCTGCTGGCTTCCCTCTCCTCTCCCGGGCAAGCCTGGCCTCCCGCATTAAAGGGCAGACAGGATTGTGCTGAGCAGCCCACAGCCCTGGCAGGAGTGCTGCAGACAGCTCAACCAAATGGCCCAACTAATGAATTCAAGACATGCTGGGCTGGTCCAGAGAAAGAGCTGGGCTTTGGCCTTGCAGGAAAAAGCAGAAAACTGCCCTCTTGTTGGGAAGATTTACACCCGGAGGCCCAGGGGGCCCTATTACGTCAGGCAAACAATTACTTGGAAACTACGTTTTGTTGAAACAAAGAACACTCCAAAAAAATCATTTAATTCCTTGTTGCTGTCTCCCCCACGGCAGCTCTGCGGTCTGGAGTCGCTAACATTCTTCCTCACTGTGTTTGGCTTACTCCAGAGAACTGGGAGGGGTTGCTTTGAAATCAAATGAGCATCCCAAAACCTGTACCAGGAGGAGGGTCTGCCCCTCTAGGAGGGGGTACATGGAGGCAGCAGAAAACCTGCAGCCCAGGGCTTGACTCTTGCTTGAACCCTTTACCCCTCCAGTAAAAGCGGATTGGAATTTCTCCCTGCTGGGGAGGGGTGCCCACTATGAGAGAGAGTGTGCAGCTCTGGGGCCTTGCTACGTGATCAGGACTAGCCCGGTCTGTGTTGGCTCCCAAATCCCAACCAGTTAGGGGCAGCCACAAAACATAGCCCTCTGCCTCCACCCCAAAGTGGCCACAGGTCTATGGAGAGCTTTCTGTGGGACCTGATTACTGTTTTCAAATACTTAAAAGGCCAACATCTACTTCATTTAATCACAGGAGACTTAGGGAAAAGGAGAGAGATTTATATGGTGTGGAGCCAGAGGAGAAAATTAAGACCAAGGGCAGAAGTTATAAGAAAACACAATAAGAGCTCAATAAAAAAGAAGAAAAGTTGTCCTGCTGGTGTCTGTGGGCAGTGTGGTGCATGTCCGTGGGAGGTAGTGAGTTCCTCAGCACTGGAGGGAATTTAGAGAGGGGCTTCTCAGTATTCACTGTCTCTTCCATGTGCTTTTGGAAGATAGCTATTCTACTTTTAAACATTTATACAGTGCCAGGCATGTAGATAGTCGGTAGGTACTCAAAGTTTGTTAAATGAATTAATGATCGAAAACCACAGGGCCAAGGGTCTTTTCCAACAACGACTCTCTGGAACTCTGAATGTTTTCTCACTTTTCAGAGGCCAGGCATAGAACAGAGTTTTGAATGGAGATAACTTGGCCCACACATGGAGCTCATTGGTGGCTGTGCTCAGAATAGAATGGAGCCGCAGGGCTCCTTCCTGTGGCCCAAAACACCGGGCTGGTTTCCAGTAGGACCCGGTATGCACACCAGGTCTGGGGCAGTGAGTTCTTTCCCTCTTACCTTTGAACGGGACTTCTCACAGTGCTCTGAAAGTTGCCTGGGGGTCTGTGAGCCTCCTCAAACACCACCCAATGGGAGGAATGGGGCTGGGAGTGGGGGAACAGGTGGAAAAAAGCTGTAGGCAGGTCCCTACTCCTTACTTCCAGCGGAGCCACTTTGCTTTTATCTGTCTTATATGTTGGAATCCCTTACGATATTTTTTAAAAAAGACCTACACACTAAAAAGTTGAAATCACTGGTCTACAGGATTCATTCATTTATTAAGCATCTACTATGTGCAGACCTTGTTCTGGGTACTAGGGATATACCAGTAAAATAAATAGACAGAAATCCCCAAATCATTTTGAGTGTTGCCTGGAGAATAGACTTAGAAAAGGGGGCAAGTATGGAAGTTGGGAGACTGTTAGCACTATTGCAACGATCTAGGTGAGGTAGGATGCTGGTTTGGACTGCATGTATAGCAGTAGAGGTGCTGGGGAGTGGTCAGAATTTATTCTGTAGCACAGCCAACAGGATTCCCTCATGTATTGAAGATGAGAAATGAGAGAAAGAGGGAGTCAAGGATGATTCCAAGTTTTTTAATGGAGCATATGGAAGGATGAACTGCCATTAAATGAGATGGAGGGGCTGGGGGAGATCAGGTGTGGGGGAGAAGATTACAAGTTCAGTTTGGGGAGATACCAAATTCTAGATGCCCATTGGGTATCCAAGGTGAGACGCAAGTAGACTGTCAGAGATACAGGTCAAGAGTTCAGGAGAGAGGTCAAGCTGGAGACACAAATTTGGAAGTGATCAGAAAGTATATTTCAAACCATGACACTGGATGAGATCACAACGTGAAGAGGTCCCCCATATGATCCAACAATTCCCTTTCCAGGTAAATACCCCCAAATAATTGAAAGCAGGGTCTCAAAGAGACATTTGCACATCCATGTTCATGGTAGCATTATTCTCAACAGCCAAGAGGCAGAAGCAACCCGAGCGTCCATCAGCATGGCCCGGACACACGATGGGACATTGCTGAGCGTTGAGGAGGGTGGAGATCGTGCCACAGGCTACAACACTGATGAGCCTAGAGGACATCGTATGACATGAAATAAGCCAGACACAAAAAGGTAAATACCCTATGATTCCACTTACAGGAGGCACTTAGAGGAACCCATATTGCTCCTGGGAGAGACAGGAGAATGGTGGTCACCAGGGCCTGGAGGAAGGGAAGACGGAGAGTGGCCGTTTGATGGGTCTAGAGTCTCAGTTTTGCAACGTGAAAAGCGTTGGGAGGATTGCTCGCACCACAATGTGAGCAGAACTGTAGGCACTTAAAAATGGTTAAGATGGTAGATTTTATGTGGCGTGTATTTTACTACAGCTAAACATATTTTTAAGTTAAAATAAACAAAGACTGGCTTCCAAAAAACTGAAGAGGTCCAAGTTAGGGCCCTGGGGGACTCCAGTGGAAGGAGGTCAGGGAGCTGGGGAGGAGGGAGAAAAGGTGATGACAAGGAACATTTAATGAGGGAGGAGGAAAACCAGGAGAGTGCGGGTCTGGAAGCCAAGGGGAGAAAGTATCCAGAGGTAAGGGGATTGACTTTGTCAAATGCTCTTGAGGACCAAGAAAGAGAAGCATGGGATTGAAAAGTGGGGGCGGGGGGCACTGATGGCTTCCGCAAGAATAGTCTTGGTGGGTGGTTGGGCAGAGGGCTTGAATGAATGGGTGGAGACAGACTGAGAGGAGAAGAATTGGGGACAGTTGAGTGTAGCTAAGTTCTTAGGAGCTTTGCTCAAACAGGGAGCAGTGAAGTGGGGTCTAGCAGGTTTACTCGTTCTGTTCTGTTTTGTTTTAAGACAGGGGAATAATAGTATGTTTGTATGGTGATGGGAACGATGCAGTAAATTAATGAATCGGGAAAGGAAGGGGAAGGGGTGTCCTTGAACAGGCAGGAGGGGATTCCACCCAGCGCACAAATGCAGGGAACACCCCCCCCCCCCCAACCCTGTGATCCTAGAGCTCCTAGCAATCCTACAACACCTTCCCACACTCTCTCTCACGTTTCAGGGACACCCTCTCCTCTTCCTTCAATGAGCCACCAACTTAACTGTTTCTGGACGTTTGCTTCTGGTGTCCCCTGCACAGGGAGCATCCGTCCCTCACTGTGGCACATCTCACTCCCGCCCTCGGAAGTCCTGCCAAGGGCTGCCTTCCTCTGGAAGGCTTCCCTCATCACTCCAAGCAGAGGGGGGTCTTCGGCACGCCTTCCCGATTTCCCTTCCTACCCTGGGCTGCTGTCTCATCTCCCGCCCTAGACGGAAAGCTCCCGGAGGGATGGGTTCCCACCTGCCGCTTCCTCCTCGCCATCGCTGTGGCTGACGTGTCCTGAGAGCAGCGCCGTGCTGAGCGCGCTGCCTCGTTTAACCAGCCTGAAGTGTACTTCTACCGAGAAGGAAACAGAGGCTTGGAATAACTCGTCTGAGTCACAGAGACGGAGCGTGATTCATAGGGCGATCCGTGGGACCGCGGCGGGACGCGGCCTCGGCGCTCATCACTCATTTCCGCTGCTCGCGACCGCACCCAGAGCGACGCTCAGCGGCCCTCGCTCTCCGCGCGCACGGGGAGACCGGGGAAGTAAGGCTGCCCCGGCGGATGGCTCCCCGCCTGCCCTGTGTTCCACCTGCTGTCTGAAGCCGTTCTTTAAAGCAGGGGAAGAACAAGGCACCACAGCCGGGCCTGCTGCGGAAACGGTGGCCCCTGCTGTGTGCGTGGCGCAGAGCCGGGAGGAGAGGCTGGGACCGTCCCGCGAGGGACCGCGCCTGGCTCCGCCCTAGGAGTTCTCGGTGGAGAAGGAACCTGCTCCCCGTGGAGCAGGAGGGAAGAGGCGGGAGAAGGGCGGCTGAGGGAAGGAAGGGGACAATGAGGGGAAAAAGTGGGAGAAAAAGAAGAAGGGCCCTGGCTGGTGTAGCCGGGTGGGTTGAGCCCAGGCCTGCGAACCACAGGGTGGCCTGTTGGATTCGCACTCAGGGCACGTGCCTGGGTTTTAGGCCAGGTTCCCGATGGGGGTGGGGGTGGAGGTGGGGGCGGGGGCGGCAACCACACATTGGTGTTTCCCTCTCTTTCTCCCTGCCTTCCCTTCTCTCTAAAAATAAATAAATAAATTTTTAAAAAATGGAGGAGGGAGACTAGGAAACAAGGGAAGGTGGGATGTGAATTAGGGAAGGAGAAAGCGAAGTGGGGGAAAGAGGAAAAACTATTTCTCGGGTCCTCAGAGTGTGGGCTTCAGGTGGGATGTCACTATTTATCAGCAGCGAGGAGAGCAGGCTCCTCACTGGGGCCCAGCCTCGGCCTCACACAGCCCTGCTTTCCCACGGCTTCATCCACTATGTGCTCAGCACAAGCTTAACGGCAGACGTGTCTAGGAAGCACCTTTACCAATCGTGAAATGGGGCCATTTTGGAGAATGTGCTCGTATGGAAGAGTTGTCCCTCCCTGGCAGCCTGCTCCAGCCAGGGTCTCTTTTGATAGAAGTATTTTAGTGCATGGGCTCCTCAGGCTATCCCTGGAGAGCGGCTTGGGGAAAGAGCCGCTTGGACTCCGCACTGTGGCGAGTGGGAGAAAAGAACAGAATGTGAAGCTACAAGAAGCGGGAGTGGTGTCAGGAGTCGCAGCCCAGCTCCAGAATGCACTCATCTCAGAAGCCTCCCCGGCTCTCTCAACAGCTTGGGCAGATGTAGTAACAGGACCTCAGTCAACATACTCAGGACTCAGGTGAGAGGCTGTGGTCCTGGTTCTGGTCCAGAAATACTCTGGGGCCTCCTAGAATGGAGCAAGCCTTCTGAGCCAGTCCTTAGGACTCTAGCTTCTGCGATGTGGGGAGTTGAGGTGGCCAAGGCTTGTCTAAATTAGGCCCCAGGGGAAAACAATCTGGTGGCACTCTGCCCTTGGGCTCCTAGTCTGAGGCAGTGAGAGGCGTGGGAGTGTCTTAGGGCAGAGCCACCGTCTTCCACACAGAGGATTTGATTTCACATCCGAGCCATTAAGGGAATGCCATAGTGAAAAAA